>PITB01013760.1:0-48227 GCA_004024585.1 Paradoxurus hermaphroditus | reverse complement strand
TCCTCTTTGGAGAAGTGTCTATTCATATCTTCCGCCCATTTCTTCACTGGGTTGTTTGTTTTTCGGGTGTGGAGTTTGGTAAGTTCTTTATAGATTTTAGATATTAGTCCTTTATCCGATATGTCATTTGCGATGATCTTTTCCCATTCCGTTGGTTGCCTATTCGTTTTGTTGGTTGTTTCTTTTGTACACAGCTAAGTCTTAAGAAAGCACCCAAACAATGACGGAGCAAATACAGTATGTGTGCTATTCAAAGATCACAAAGGTGCCTAAGACGTTCTGGAAAAATCCATCTCTGCATGGGCAACCCTAATGATCATACATCACACCCTCAAGCATCCCATTTCCAAGGCAAGTCTTCTTTCCGAAGTGACATCTGTGGCCGGCGCAGTGACACTACACACAAGACAAAGTTGCTCCTGGAATGCACATCTCATCTCTGGCTCCCAAAAATATAACACGGTAACTCTCTCAAGGAAAAACCTGAGAGCTGGCAGGCAAGTCAAAGAGCAAACCCACCACCAAACTTGATAATGTTTACTGCGGGGTCAAAATGCAATGTGTGTTGAAAAGACCCAGGGCGTAATTACAGAAGCTCAAGAACGTTTTAAGAAAACCTTCAAAATGAAGAAACAGAAAAGTCTTTGACAGGAACACGCGCTGTGTTGTGAGGAGCACACTGTGGCAAATGAAGCCTCCCCCCTGCCCCAGCTCTGCCACCTGTCAGACGACGGGATGGGAACAAGTCCCTCGGTGCTGCGGGTCTGTCTTCTCATTATGCAAGCAGGAGATGGAATGGACCAATCTCCACTGGTCATAAGGATCATGAGAAGACTTTCGTTGCGCTCCAGTGACGTCACTCAAAATCGATTTTTAGAGAATAGCTCGGCAGTAACCCTCTCAACGAAAGTATGTCTGGCTGCCAAGAACACTTACAAGGTCATATAACCTGCGGGTCAGGATGACATATTACAGAAAGACAGGTAAGGGGCAGTATGATGAGGAAGGGAGGGAGGGAGGTAAAAAACAAGGAGGAAAACCCAATGAAATCACCTTTAATTCTTCTGCTGTCATTCTGCAAGAAAAATGTCCATCTGAAGAAATTCCACTCGCACATGCTTGAGTACACACCCTGGGCTAGGGAATGGCCTACTTGCTGCCAAAGTCTTTCCCTTTACCCTTCCTTCCCCCCCAACTGGGGAGTTCAGCTCTTCAATTAAAAACTGGAGACCAAAGTCTAAGATGAGAAGGATTAAAATAGAGGAGTCAGCACACCTGAGGTACGGTGTATCTATCGCCATTCAACACCGAAGCTGAAGTGGATGCAAAGTCGCCTACCTCGCTAAGTGCTAGAAGCGGGGCCAAACATACCCACATGCTGAGATGTCTTTTGCCCACACTACCAGTCCTCGAGTGAAGACACATGGGGACCTCTCCAGGGTGCCACGTGCCAAACATCAATGCCACAGATCTGACGTTTTTAGCAGCCGCATTTCATGTACTTTTCTCTGACTGTAAAAATAAATACATGACCCCAACTACAAAAATGTAGAGAAACAAGTTTTCAGGGTACGCACGTCAAATTCTGAGACCCCACCCAACACTAAGAGATTTATCTTCTTAAGACCATTTACTTGTCAGGATCCAAGCATCAGCACCTACCGCAAGCTCCCTGAAATGCCTGCTGAAATCATCAATCTTTTACCCTTTTCAAATTCTCCTTGATTCAACTCACTGACTACTCTTGTTGACAGAAACCAATACCCATTTATCCTGTGTCCTGCAAAAGCGAGACTTTACAAAATGGTTATCTTGCTGGTATGGGTTACTATGCATTTAGTGATAGCTTTGAGAGCTATAAATAAAGAAGCCAAAGTCCTAGAGATAAGCGGAACTTTTAGAGAAAGAGTCAAGAAACTGAATTATAACGAATACCAAAAAAGTGAGGATAAAACCAAGTACAACGCATACTCTCGAGATACTTATTTTCAAGGCCTCTATTAGTGGGGATTACGAGGTTACCAAAAACATTCACTTTTGCTGACCTTACTTTAATCCACAGTGTGATGTGATGTTTGGGGACATGACTAAATTAGCACTTTCCTTAAATGGGGTCGTTCACTTACTCTGGTTGATGCCTCATCCGATTATAGGGCAATATTCATCCATTCATTCAAACAGGGTTTGCCTGCTTTCCAACTCCAGGAGAAAGCTTAGTCTAATGACTCTCCAAAAGCATCCTGACAGAAAGAACCATGTGAAGAACCAAGGAGAGCTTGATTGGCCCAAGGGATCTGAATCGACTCTAGGACTAATTTCTGCACCCGAGTGGGTCTCCACTCTATGACTAACTTCTGCACCAAGGGGATCTCTGTATCAAGTTCTGTTCGAGCTCCTTTATTCAGTTACTCTTCAGACTGTAAAGTGAAAGAATGCACGTAAACCCCACGCAGAATCAGCCATGTGGATGTTTATGAGACCTAGGATTAATAAATAACAACAGGAAAAAAATGTTTACACGACCTGCCTTGGAACGGAGAGACTCCACGTTCATTAACTTCTCACACGTGAGACGGCTTCCTTTTTTCCCCACCCTGTTCTTTGTTTCCAGGGAGGACGCTCTACAGACTAGGTCCATGTGCTCACTCCACTCTGCTGGCCTAAGTCAACGGGGCACACCAGAGGAGAAGCAAGGGAGGGAAGACAAATGAGGCATGGATATTTGTCCTTTCTCGTGGGGCAGCGTCCTTCCAGACATGGCTGTTCCTGTCTGGGCAGTCCCTCTCCACAGGGCCCCTTCCTTCTACCATATGGTAGCTCCTTCCTACCCTGCCCTACGGGCTAAACTAGGACACAGCACTGCTCCTGGCACAGGCTACTGGCCCACCTCTATGTGTCCCCTACACCAGGGGTCAACAAACCATGGCCCATGAGCCAGATCCTGTCCAAAGTCTCTTTTGGTTAATAATGTTTTACTGGAAACCACACCCATTCATCTCTATGGTGTCTATGGCTGCTTTCTGCCCTTGAACAGCAGAGTAGTTGAAACACAGGCCACACAGCTTCCAAAGCTGAAACTACTTACGACGTGCCTCTTGACAGAAAAATATGCCCTACATTCTTATCATACCCTTGAAAGCAATCCTTGAACTGCCCTCTTTTGATTTATCCTATATTACATTATGCCCTCTATTTAGTCCTGGGATATTGCATGATATAGTCTTAATTACTCCTAGGATGTAGCTTTAGTTACTGTAATTATTCCCACTTCAACCAGAGCAACGAATTTAAGATTCATTTTGGAGGAAATTCTTAGGTAAAGGGGAGTGGAAATGAGTCAAAAAAAAAAAAAAAAAAAAGCCAAAAAGCAGTTTACAGAGAGAGAGAGATGGATTGATTCATGGGTGAAGGTTTAAAATTTGTCAATTCATTAATGAGCCGGAGGATGTTCCCATTTATTTAAAAGATAAATCAGTAGCAGCCAAGAATCTGAGTTTGCTTTGGCGACTGATGAGCAACCTGCCCCCACTTGCCATTTCCTGCTCTTGACGCTTGGATGTGAGACACGTAAATACTCTGTGGAGTGAACTGGGAAAGATTTTGCTACAAAATTCTTTCTTCATTCATGAAGGATGTCAAACAATTTCATGGGTTCTTGGTTGGTGAACAGAGAGAGCTACACGGTTAAACACAGCTCCTCTTGGGCAGCCCCTAGCCCTTAGATTTTGGACATGAACTCTGTAATGTGTGAGTCCTATCCCAAACGAGAAATCTTTCAAGGCGCACTGAATGGGGAAGGCCCCGCTCTGTGGGGCCCGAGAGCAATAAACGGCTACGGCTACGTAATAATAAATAGCCATCAATCCCAACTTCCAGTTACTGAGCATGTTAGATGTGCCAAGACCTATGTGTTTACTCTGTGTTCTTTTTCTCCATTTACAGAGGCCTACTAGCTTAATTTTAAATGTGCTACTATTGCTATCAGTTTGGGGGTGAGAAAATAAGTTTACGTTGATAACCTGCCTTTCTGAAGCAGGCATGCCGAAAATTGCCCCTGCATGAGAGGGACTGTCACTCCAAGAGAAGTAAGAAGCCTGCCGCTGGTGATCTGACTGTGGGAGAGTGCAACCCGGAAGTCACCTCATAATTCCTGGGGCTCCAGGGAGTTTCCAACGATTACTGTGATCCTGACCCTAAATGTCAGGTGGGGTGTGTGCTCCATGGGGTCTAGGCTATTAGGTATGGAACGAGTCTGGAGAGAGGCCATATTACATTCACACTAAGCTTCCTCAGACCTGTACAGAAAAACTGCAAAGTTCCCAACCCCACTGGAGAAGCAAGGACCCCAGATGAACTTATCCCAACAGACGAAGGTCCTTCTGGTCTCCCTAAATCACCGTCTATTGCTTTCCATGTTCTCTGGCACCTCGTACCTTCCAAGTCTCTAGTGTGAACTGTTCCTGTGTTCGTCCATTTAGCCACTTAGAAAATGGAAAGCCCACTTGAGGATGGAGTTGGTCTCGGCTGAGGGGGAATAATGATTTTCAGAGCTCTGTCTAGGACCTTGCAAACGTACAAATTCTTAACAGGTTCATGGATGGGTTCCAGGGAGTCTGAGTCCCGTAAAATTGTGTGAGCACACGCACGGGAGGAATGAGGAGTGAGAAGGAAAGAGAGAATGTGAGAATATGGATTTTTTTGGCAAGAAGATCCAAAACTCTCATCAGATCCTTACTGAGGGGTCTGTCTCCCCCAAACCACAACGTGTTACTGAGATGAACGCTAACAGCCCTTGTGCCTTGGTGCAAATAAGCTCACATGGCAGGCTGAGGTAGATGGGCAAACACGCCAGCATCTTGCTGCGCCTCCTCCTAAGCTGAGAGCATCTGCCATTACTCTTTGCCTTATGCCTCACCATTTACTCACAATGACCTTGTGAAGTCACGATTCCTCAAAGAATGGAATTCAACACAAAGAGGAAAAGGCTGGACTGGACTCTATCCAAAAGGTTTAGTTACTCAAGGAACACCAGGTCTTTTCCGTGGCCATTTTACCTGTGAGGCAGTATCCTGACCCGCAGCCTCAGTCTCAAAATAGGGCTTTTGTTTCATCTTGACCTCAGTCTGAGTACAAAAAGTACAGACCTCCCCACCTACTTTATCTGCGGATTTAGTAATTCCCCATAAATGGCTATGTTCTGTCACTGTTATTTTTCCAGACAGTGGTTTGAATTTTATCTTGTTGAGTAACAATGAAGTTTATTTCAATCGAATTCAGAAAACCAATACGGCCGCCTTTATAGTATCCAGTCAACAACTTCCACCTAACACCCCAGAAGCAACCACCAATGGGTTTTATTTCAGTAAAATGCCCTTTTCGGGGGGAGAAGGAGGATGAATTCTGGGGTCTGAGGTTGACCTAAATATAAATTTTTAAGGTCAAACCTACTTCCATAATACAGAACAGCCCTTGAAAAATATAAGCGAAATAACTTTGGGATTCTTTTTCAAGAAGTGTGCGTGTGTGTGTAGCTTTCTTCCACTCGGCTGAGTAGGCAAAAAGAACTGATGGTTTGCTCACTACGCTCGCCAGTTTTCCCCCAATTTTAAAATAACACAAACAGTCTCTGTGCCATGACCATATGTCTTTACACATTTTTTTTAACCACAGAAACCCAATGATGAACACCCAACAATGTTACATTAAGCTTTGAATAAATGCGACTCTGTTTTTGGAAGATACATCTTTCATACTGGCTTTGGAGTTTGTGCGGGATGTCTGCGTGTGGGTGTGAATGTGTGAAAATCGAGTTCTATATATGTTACTTGAAATTTTACTTCTGATTATAAAGAAATAATCTGCTCACTCTAGAAAATAAAACTGCAAAAATTATATGAACGTATATAGTACACGTAGTTCTTGGGGTCCAAACCCTAGGACCAAAGGAAGTACATATGAACAAAAACATGCTTACAGGACTGTTTGCAGGTGCAAAAGCTGCAAAATAATTGAAGCATCTATGAATACACGCAATCACATGCATCTATTAAAACCAATGATTTAAACCTGTATCTATTTGTGATATGTGCACGACACACTGTTAAAGAAAGTACACAAAAAATGAGTACAGTAGGATTCCATTTGTGTAAAGACAGTGATCTAAAAAAGAAAAGGAAAAATCTAACATCCCGTATGTGTGGGTATGCTTCTATTTTTGTAGAATTATGCAGAAGGCTGTGGAAGGGTATGTGTCAGGCTGAAACACGACACAGAGTAGGAAAAGGAAAGAAGGTAGGCAGAGAATGGGCTTTCTCATCTTAAAACTTCACTGATTCAGGGGTATGTGGGTGGTGGCTCAGTCGGTTGAGTGTCTGACTTCGGCTCAGGTGACGATCTCGAGGTTCAGGAGTCCGAGCCCCGCGTTGGGCTCTGTCCTGGCAGCTCTGAGCCTGGAGCCTGCTTCAGATTCTATGTCTCCCTCTCTCTATGCCCCTCCCCTGCTCCCACTCTGTCTCTCTCTAAGATAAATAAAGATTAAAAACATAATAATAAAAAAATAAAAGTTCATTGGTTCAATGATTTAGGCAACTGCACACAAATTTACAATTTAGGTGGTGGTGTATTCAATAAAAGATATTTTTTTTAAAGAGAGAGAGACAACTAAATACAATAAAAACATCTCAGAAACCAAAGATCTAAGACAGGCCATTACTAACGACTTGTGTACAAATTTCCATTATCGCTCATACCTACATGAAAATAACTTTTAAATATTTTATATACAATATTAATGTACAGTATACATGTGATACATCTGTCACATATATAGTTTTTGTTAAATGTTTACTCACTTAATGAGGCTTAGCCATGTTTGCACTGGCATGGGGTCTGGCTGGACAGAAGCGTGAGGGAGCCAGATGGGGACTGATTAATGGGTAGATAAAGGTACTGAGCTGAGTCTCTGTGGTATCTGTAAAAAGGAAACAGGACCCCCTACCGTCGCAGTGCTGTGTGAATAATAGGAAATTTATCAGGAGAGCCAGGTTCACTCCCCGACACCCAACAGGTGCTCAACAAATGGAAACTATCAGTAAGAATGACTCAACAGTAATAATGTCACTGAGTACCTGCCATGGGCTAAGAACTCTTCTGAGGGCTTCTAAAAACTTAAGACCTATTAACCCATTTAACCCACACGCCTCATTTCTGAGACAGATGCCATCGCCCTCATTTTTCAGACAAGAAAAGGAAGGTCCAGAGAAGTTAGGTAACTTGCCCAAGGGTACACAGCTAAGAGGATCACAGCTGGGATTCAAACCCATGCAGCTGGGTTACTCTTACCCGCTACATACACGGCTATTCAAATACCGTGGCTGTGGCAGGGCTTTCGGGAAGGTAAGCTGTCCTACACGAAGATCTGCGTGCACCACGCACCAAGTGATACAGCTGAAACAGCCTCGAGCCAGTAGTCAATTTTCTCAGCGCCAGTTCCCAGGCCTTTTCATGTGGGGATGTCACTGTGCACTCACCTGGCCCCCCCCAAACTAGCCCTTCTATGTCATTCAGCACTCTCCGCCCATCTCTCCCCATGCGTCCAGCCAGTTAGGCTCTGCAAAGGAGCCCGGTCGGCCAGCTGCTTCTCTTTCCCCAGAAGTACTTGTGGCACTCCAAACAAAATTTAAGCAAAGGGAAGGAGGAAATGCCACAAGTAACAGGACCAGGTAACCTCAAGGGCTAGACAGACGCACCTGAACGACACAGCTCTTTGCTGAGGTGCCAAGAGTACCTGCATCCCAGGTGCGGGCTCAGGCAGGGAGCATCCTATTAGCTTAGGATGGAAGGAAGGGTCCCACGGCAGGCTCTGATCACGGGAACCCCATGATCCCAGCGTATTAAACCTACAGGGGACCCTAATGTCATGAAAAAATAACTTCTTTCCCATCTCCAGAAACCAGGGAAGTTTAGCAAGTGCCTACCACCACTTTCAGGACTCTCTTAAATTAAGTCAAAATGGCCTTTCTGTTTCCCTCTAGATCTGACAGACCTCAAGTTCTGGCCGTGTCTCGTTGGTGGTCTGTAACATTACACCATCCACAATTAGCTTTATGTTTTCACTTCCCGGGCCATGGCAGTTCTCTCTCTGACAAGGCCAGGACACTCCCTCTGTCTCGTATGGGGAATGAGGGGGGAAAGAAAGAAGGTTAGGAGAAAAAAAAAAAAAAAAGCAGGCCATTTAGAACCACAGACTTTGCTTCAATGCTCTTCAGAAGCAGAATCTGGCATTCCTGTTACAGGACCATCTTCCGTGGTCACTACTACCGAACTCCGGGTACCATGGGGGTAAAACCACAGAGCAGAGAAATAAGAAGAACCACTTTCTCCCAGGAAGAGGGTACAATTTTCTAACAGACCCCTCCCACTCTGGAGCCCAACTTGAGCTCTTGACTTGTTTTGCTCAATTAAGACAACGGCTACATTTCTGGCAAAAGTCACCAAATTTTATTTCGTAATTGGATGCGCTATTTAGTGGTGTGTGCGTGTGTCTGCATTAAGAAAATAAATGGAAGCTGACTTAGAAGGAAAAGAAAAGATTATTATTAAAAAAAACCACCTAGTTTTGGTTTGTGTTCTAAAAGTTCCTTGACACATTTGTTTTTAATCCCTCTAGAGTTCTCCTGGTTTAGATTCTCGTGTTACTTACGGGACCTCCTGAAACCACCACATTTCGCGGCAGTTTCTGTAAAGGAGATACAAACATAATACTGCATTCTACTATTAATATTGTACCTTCTCATTTGGGTATCAAGCTAGGCAAAACAGTGCATCAGATGCATTCCAAATTACCAAAGGTCGACGAAAGTGGCTCATTACGCACAGAGCTGAGAGTTATCCTTGCAACCTCTGTAACGCACATCACTTACTTTTAAAAATGCCGACCTGAATGAATTCTGCCATTCCCCCCATCCCAAAAGAAAAGAGAAACTGCATTATTCCTGTTTTATCGTCTCCTTCTGAAACCTCTAACGAATTGTTTTGTTTTGTTTTTTTTCTTTTTTCAAAGTAAACTTTCAGTATGAGGCCGCCTCCATCTTCCAGGAGAAACATTTTAGGTTTCAGCTGGCCGGCATATAAACACACCAGCAAACGCCCGACTCTAAACAAGTTTAGCTTCTTTTCTGGGCTCAAGTGTTCACAGGAAAGAATTAAGATAGCTGTTCTATCTTATTACTCTTAGCATTCCAAAGCGTAGGAATTCACGTTTTAAAGTTTCTGTTAGCAGATGTTACTGGGAAGCACAGCAGGAACTGTCTATTAAGAAATTTCTGATGTCCTCATTTATATTAACATTTACATTGTTTTTAGCTTGTTATTCATTCTATGAGGACACTCATCTATTTCCAGCTATTTCCATAATACTGGTCACCCTTTTCTCATGAGTTCAGTGCACAACACAAATCTCAAACGTCCAAGAAGGTTAAGAGTAGAAAGGCAACACGTAACTGTTTAGTCCAACAGGCTTCAAACATCACCTCCCTCATCAGATCCCTCCTGGGGGGGTGGGCTTGGGGTAAAGGAGCAGTGAAGACCATTCCCCAGGCCTTTCTTTAATGCTTCATTTATATTCCCCTGCAAAGAAGCCCTCAGAAAATTCCACTGGGGTTTACTCTTTCACCGATGAGTCGGTTTAATCAAGCAATTATGGCAAAAGGATTATTTCCTGGAACATGGACGAAAATTCCACGGCAACAACAGTGGCTACACTTTCATCTAAGAAAACTGTACACTTGAAACAGAAGCGAGTAAAGGCATCTTCCAGAACTTGCTGGGAGTTGCTATCAATCTTATGTTCCTAAAATGGGGTCCTATAGGAAGACAACACCAAGGTCAATGGGACAGAAGACAAAGCTGACCAGTATTATTTATTACCCAAACATGACCGCAAAGGCTGCAGCTTCATAAGCAAAAAGCACAACTGCCATAAATAAATAAATGTATACATAAACACCTACATACTACAAACAAACTTTACCTCACATAAATATAATTAACTGCAGGTAACATAGTTCCCTAAATCTTACTGCTAAACACGACTAATAAAAAAGGGTTTTACTTAGGGGGCGCCTGGGTGGCTCTGTCGGTTAAGCATCCGACTCTGGCTGAGGTCAAGAACTCGTGGTTCTTGAGTTTGAGCCCCGCATCGGGCTCTGGGCTGTCAGCTCAGGGCCCAGAGCCTACTTCCTATTGTGTGTCTCCCCCTCTCTGCCCCTCCCCTACTTGCACTCAGTCTGTCTCTCTCAAAAATAAATTAAAAATTAAAAAAATAATAAAAAAGAAAAGTTTACTTAAAACATCAAGATTAAGATTCATAAATTCAGCAGAGCTTTGTTCTTGAGTTTAGTTTATAAAACCTAAATTGGTATATCAAAAACTCTTCATTTTCTTAGGATACCATTATATTTGTCTTTAAAAAAAAAAAAAGGGCAAAAACAGGGCTTCCTCACGATTTTCCTCTGGCAAGCCAATTTACTCCCTTGTTTCCAAATAAAGGAACTCTACTCTTAAATCCCGCCCCTGGCCCCGCTCCTCCCCCCACCCAGGCCCTGAGAGCGAGGGCTATTTTAAGCCACTGCTATTCTCATATGGACAACTGGCAGATTCCACCTGTCTGTAGGAGGTGTTGTCAAAGTATCAAATGCCCCCCGAGACCTCATGACATACTGTCACCTGCCTCCAATGCTTCTAATGTTAGACCTCCTGCAGTTTTACCCTCAGAAGTGGATCATGTGACTTAATCTATTTCCAAGTCAGTCAACAGATATTTACTGATCTAACGCTCTGCACCAGAAAGAGTAGTAGGTCCCAGGAATACAGCAAATACACAGCTCGATCAATGGGTCACCGTTCTCAGGAGCTTACCCTCACAGGGGACTCTCCTTGGTCCTTCCTTAAGGACCTACGAACCTCACAGGGACACCTCCCCTGCAGGGTCTAACAAATGCTGGACTGAGAAGCCTAACTGGGTGCAACTTTCAAACTTCTCCATAGAATCCTCTGGAAGGCCATGACAAGCCCTGGCACACAAAGCATGCACCCCAAGCATCAGGCAGACACAGGTCTCCTCGACGGAGAGATAGGACGCTGCACATGAAAGCTTCACTCTGAGAAACACGTGAGGCTTCCAAAGACTGAACTTAGGTCCCTTTGTGGTAAGTCTGTTATGACACGAGTGACCACTAATGCCACCCATCTGCTGGCGGTGTGCAGAGCCCGTGAACTTTGCTTCAGGCAAGAACTTTGTAAGTGTAAAGGGAACAGGTAACAAGACTTATTTTTGCAAGTAGAGTCATACATTCTAATGTTCTATTTGATTCCATTCTTTTGGAAAGAGGCCAAGATTTAGACACGCCATCAGCAAATCTGACAGATTCCAAGGGATAATACCCGAAAAAGCCATTTGCTCGCAACATGGACGTTACCAACACACTCTGTCCTGCAGAGCAGAACGCTTTTAAAAACTGCTGGCCACTACCCTTCAGTGAGCCATGGAATCAACTTGGTGGGTAGCAAAGACCATGAAAAAACAGACAAGAGAAAAACAGAAATACCAGACTTCTGCATGTAGTTAAGTATCTCTCATCAACATTTTTTCCTTTTTTGTGCATATGCACCGGGACCCATTCTCATTTGTACATAAAACGTATTTCTTACTGTTGGTGTCTGGAAGAGCAATCACAGGTGCTTCCATTACTGAAGTGTGGGTGACAAGGTGTTACATGAGTTGCGTAATATAGTTGTATAACACAGTGATTCTCTGACACGTCGACACAAAATTGTGCTGTGCTCACCACAAGGGTAGCTACTTTCTGTCACCACAGTCCTACTACAATACCAATGACTCTATTTCCTATGCCGTGCCTTTCATTCCTGTGACGTATTCATTCCCTAAGTCAAGCAGTTCTTAGGTCCAGATTTGGGTTACAAGTCAATCGACGAATGTTCATCCTACAAAGAGCTACGACTGGAATGCAGACTGAGAGCAATGTCTGTTTTTGTTTTTTTAATGTATCAACACAAAGTTTATCAAAGATGGATTCCCTGATTTGTGGCTTATGACACTAATACTTACCTATTGCCTCTGAATTTCTTTAACAGTGATGGAATTATTTTTCTCCGTAGTAGTAGATTCTAATCTCTAAAAGCTCCTCATTCCTCGACCCAGCAAACTTAAGTAGCTGCACAAAGCGATTCCCACAGACTGGCTCAGGGCCTGGCGGGCACGATGAAGTCAGCAACAGGTAACAAGTACTGTAGGTGGTTCTTGGGACTATGCTATTCAAGGACCTCCACTGCCATTATAAGCACACCATGGTGTTGTAAATTTCTAACCAATGCAGAGCGGACAGGTTCAGTATGGGGCCTAAATGTTTGTAACATCGTTTTTAGAAATAAAAATGTCTAGCTGTGACGTATATACAGGAAGTGATAAACCTTACATGTACATCCTGGATGCATTTTCACAGTGTGAGTGCATTCATTAACCATGACCCAAATGAAGACTAGAATGGGGTCCGCACCCCAAATCTCTCCCGGGGCTTGCTTCCAGTCCTCATCCTTATGAATCCAAAGAAAAACTTTGCTCTTAAAGAGAAATCAAGGTCAGGATCAGTGATCTGCCAGCGATAGTACAAGCTGAAATTTACCAACGGCTACCCTTGTACTGTTTTTATTTTTACTGCTACCTTCTCTTTACAGCACATGAAAATGACTTTCCACTTGCAATCATGACACAGTCTCCTTTTAAAAGAAGTTGAAGTTAAACAAATGTATGTTGATTTAAAAAATGCTAGGCATTTCAAAAAAACAGGTGGCACATAGATGGTAAGAACTGAGCGGGCGGCAGATGACTCAAGTTTGAGGAACACTTGTTTCGGTTTGCTGATCCGTATGAAACGCTACCCAGGCCTCAGTGACCATCCATCACTCCGAATTTCTGCAGCTGAGCACGGATTCGCTCTCCTGCCCCGCGGTACAGCACAAGGACTAATTTCCTCTCCTGCATGTGTTTATAAAAGTGTAACGGCTGGTGCTTCAGGGAAAGAAAAGACGTTGTTTTTACACCCTCTGGCTTGCATCTCTCCCATGCATCATGCTTAATCAAGAACTGGAATAAACAGATTCAGAATGAAAGGAAGCTTATCACATTTTTCTCTTCTTAAATCTCTATTTTAAGTTTTGAAAGTTCACAAAGAACTGGGATCAGTTATAAGAAAAAGCTAGGGACAGCTCATACTGAATGCCTTTAATGTTCTAATTATGGCAAAAAAACAAAGGGCGCTTATATGCACTTAACTTTCAAAGAAAGTCAAGGGGAAAGGAAAGCATTTCAATAGAAATAGCAACTTCCTGTCTCCTCTCCTCTCAGAATTAGTGCAATTAATTCCCTGTATGTTCTATTCAATCCAGTGAGTTCAGCAGATGAGACTGCACTCACTTACAGGACTGAGACTATAAGGCAAAGTAACCTACATTTACCTATGAACAGGCTTCACGGGTAATTAAGTCACCTTGTCAAAACAAAGATTTCCTTGCCTCTCCACATAATACCATCTGCCTACAGGATTCTCCTTTCATTTCTTGCAAAGTACACACAAAGGTTACCAAACTGGGACTATATTAAAAACACCTTAGAACTTCAAGTGGTCTTGGGTCTCCATTGAGTGACTCATACAAAGTAAAAAGCAAAATCTCAGAAGTTACTCACATGAATTTCTGGAAGCGCTATGTATTCAGGCATACGCACTTATGCACAGATTCATAGACTCCCACATACATGTAAAGCCGATTATTTTACAAGCTCCTGAAGCCATCTAAAAAAAATCTTATTTGTCCAAACACGGTAAATTAAAGGACTCTGGCTAGTAATATCAGTTCAAATGTCATTTAGAACTTCATTAAAACCCTAATGCCAAAACTGAGGCAACACTTCTGTGAAAACGATTCCACCAAAATCAGCGTTCAACATCCTATGTGATCACTTTCCCTCTGCTGGTTCATACACCAAAGGGCATTAGTTCTCTAACACCAAGATGCTGATTAGGATAGCCAAATGGAGACATTAAAAACGTAACCAGCTTTTGATCCCATTACCACTAGTTCTTTAGAAAGAAAGGATAAAGTAGTTGTTTCCAGTTTTCAAACCTACCTTTTAATTGCTGAAAAAAATTAAGATGTTGCTCTATTGATAGTATTAGCAGTTTTCAATAAAAATATGATGAAATACTTCTTTTTTCTTGCTTGATTCCTGCGCCTCTACAATTCCTTTATCACCAGCAATTCTCTTCCAAGTCATCCTCACACATCAACACTCACCCAACATTCTTATAAGCATATTTCCAAAAATGACATCAAGCGGTAGAAATCCATTAACAAAGCTGCAACAAAATCATACTTAAGCCTATTTTATTTGGGATGCTCTCACTTCACTTAAGACAGTTTAAAAACAAGTAAGAAATATGTATCCCATATGCAATTTCCATTCCCTATCTGGTTCTGGAACACAGGCAGCTGTATCTCTTCCTTTCTTTTTGTCAAGACAATGCTTACTGGGGTGCCTGGGTGGCTCAGTCAGTTAAGCATCCCACTTCGACTCAGGTCATGATCTCATGGTCCTGAATTTGAGACCCACATCGGGCTGTGTACTGACAGTTGAGAGGCCTGGAGCCTCTCCCCTGATCACACCTGCATTTTCTCTCTCTCTCTCTCAAAAATAAATAAATATCATTAAAAAAAATTTTTAAAGAGACAATGCTTACTATTAGTAAGGCTTTCTAGTTTCATCTCTACACTTGTGTTTTTTCGACTTTTCTACATGGTTGCATTACATCAGCCTCAAGATACAAAAAGAAATTAAATATAACTTGTAATCTCAAGGGACAAGGTAGTCAAAGAAATTGTCCACGATTTTAAGAAAACCCCAATATTCTTCATGAGTCAACTTAAAAATGGAAATCTTATTCTGTTCTGGCATTTTAAAAATAGCAGATATTAAACACACAATTGTTTTACTTTATTTTTAGAACACTTAAGTCAGCACATATGCAATGAATTACCATGTTGTTCACACTATGATGTAAATTAAGAATTATTTCTGATTGATCAATTACTGTGATTTATATGGCCTTAGGAAGTGACAGCTCTTTCTCAATCCAGATTCAAAGGGTCACCAACTTAAAAAAGAACTCTAAAACAAATTAAAATGATCTACTCACAACTGTAATTTCAGGCTCACGAAACTGTGCCCTACAACCATCATCAAAGCATGAGCTCGCTGCAAGGTCCCTCCAGACCAGCCTCTACACAACTACAGGAAACAACCCAGCAAAGCTAACCACCTGGCGAGTTTTCCTTCTGGGGCCAAATTTACGCTATTCGGACACATGCATTATTTTCTTTATTATAGCAACCTTATTTGTAGCAGTGTCCATATTATACAGAAGAACACAGTGCTCAGAACCAATAATAAGGCTGCCCAAGGTCATGAGGGTAGTGTGAAAATTAATAAAGAGAATGCTCCCTAAAGAAGACTTGAGATGGTAGAAATAGAGACTGGTAGGGAGAGCTGTACCACTCAACGTCAATTACAGAACTCTACAAGAAAAATCCCAATAGGGAAACGTAGATGTTATATCTCCTACTGTTATGCCCAGAATTCGGGGACCCCAAGAACCACCAGGGAGCCGAGTCCGATGCAAGAACAAAGAGCCTTTATTCAAGGTAGCTCGAGCTCAATCTCCTACCACACCGACGCAGCAGTGGGTCGAGAGAGAGGGCCCGTTCCCAAAACACAATAGTTTTAAAGGGGTCTAGGGGCAGTGGGAGGGGTGATGGTCGTGACCCTAGCCAATTGACTGAGGAAGGGTCAAGGGTCCTGTTCCATAGGTCACTGGGTGTGGTTCTTTTGGAACCGGGAAGTTGCAGGTTTCGAGCAGACACTGGGGACTCAGGGTGGAGGACACGGAATACAATGGAGTCAGTCCCAGTTTGCCCTTACACTACAAGATTTTGTATCTTCTCGTTGGCTGCAACTCAGCCAATGAGAAATTATCATCACCCCCAATTCTTGACTCTCTTTAATGGAATTTTATTCAGAACAACTCCTCTCAAATTCCTCCTCCTTTTCCATACAATAATGTTCCTCTCTTTGGTTTGTTGGATTTCCTTATAGATTTGCCATAGCTTGCTTACACCAGATTTCAGTTCTCTACTCTTTCCAGATAAATCCGTCTTTTGCTGAAAAAAGAGCTGGCCGTCTTAAGGCTAACAATAGCAAACAGTAGGACTAGCATTAAAAATCTGGTCTGATTCCAGACTCTGTGACTCTTAGCCACTCTAAGTGCTGACCGGTTTTCTTAGAACCCTAGTGTCAGTCATACTGCTGAATATACTGGTGTTCCGGGTAAATGCCCCACAGGAGGGACCACAGTTTACCCCTCTGTGGACCCTGATCTCTTTCATATTGGGCACAGTTCAATGCACATCCACAAAGTGACCATATGCTAGCCGAGGGTTTCTCTTCCACTACTATCCTAAGAATCACACAACATGAAGTTTTCTTCAAGATTTTTTTTTTTAATCTTTAGGGAGAGAGAGAGAGAGAGAGCTTGAATTGGGGAGAGGGGAAAAGGGACAGGGAAAGAGAATCTTAAGTAGGCTCCACACTCAGGGCTGAGACTGATATCCTCAAAGCTGGGATCATGACCTAAGCCAAAATCACAAGTTAGACACTCATCAGACTGGGCTTTCTGGGCATTCCGACAACATAAAGATTTTTAATAAGCCATAACCATGTAATTCTATAGAATCATCTTCCTCCCAAAATTTTAAACAAACTCCTAATAATTTTTTAGATAGGGGTTCCAAGTGTCTGGCTAATGAATTCTCGTATCACTGTATCTGGCTTTAGCCTCTACTATAAAGCTGTCGTCATCAAGATGGTATGGTACAGACACAGAGACCAGTGGAATAGAGAATCCAGTAATGGACCCACAAATGTATGGCCAACTAATATTCGACAGAGCAGGAAAGAGTATCCAATGGAAAAAAAAAAGGACAGGATTTTTAGCAAATGCTGCTGGGAGAACTGGACAGCAACATGCAGAAGAATGAAACTACACGACTTTCTTACACCATACACAAAAATAAACTCAAAATGGATGAAAGACCTAGATGTGGGACAGGAAACCATCAAAACCCTTGAGGAGAAAATAAGCAACAACCTCTTAGATGTCAGTCACAGCAATTTCTTGCTCAACACGTCTCTAAAGACAAGGGAATTAAAAGCAAAAACGAATGACTGGGACCTCATCAAGATAAAAAGCTCCTGCACTGCGAGGTAACAATCGACAAAACTAACAGGCAACTGAAAGAATGGGAAGAGATATTTGCAAATAATGTATCAGATAAAGGGTTAGTATCCAAAATCTGTAAAGAACTTACCAACTCAACACCCGAAAAACAAATAATCCGGGGAACAAATGGGCAGAAGACATGAACACACGCTTCTCCCAAGAAGACATCCAGATGGCCAACAGATACATAAAATGACACTCAACGTCCCTCATCATCAGAGAAATATGAATCGAAGCCACACTGAGATACCACCTCACACTGGTCAGAGTGGCTAAAATGAACTCAGGAAACAACAGATACTGGTGCGGATGTAGAGAAATAGGACCCTTTTGCGCTGTTGGTGGGAATGCAAACTGGTGCAGCCGCTCCGGAAAGCAGTGTGGAGGTTCCTCAAAAAAGTAAAAATAGAACTACCCTACGACCCACCAAGAGCACTGCTAGGAATCTATCCAAAGGATACAGGAGTGCTGAGTCACAGAGGCACATGTACCCCAATGTTTATAGCAGTGCTTTCAACAATAGCCAAATCATGGAAAGGGCCTAAATGTCCATCGACTGACGGATGGATAAAGAAGATGTGGTCTATCTATACAATGCAATACTACCTGGCAATGAGAAAGAATGAAATCCTGCCATTTGCAGCCACATGGATGGAACTAGAGGGTATTATGCTAAGAGAAACAAGTCAGTGAGAGAAAGACAGATACCATATGTCTTCGCTCATACGTGGAACTTGATAAACTTAACAGAAGACCATGGTGAAAGGGAAGAAGAAAAAAACAGTTACAGAGAGGGAGAGAGGCAAAGCATAAGAGACTCCTAAATACAGAAAAGAAACGGAGGGTGGCTCAGGGGGTGGGATAGAGGGGGAAAACGGGTGACGGGCACTGAGGAGGACACTGGCTGGAATGAGCGCTGGGTACTGAATATCAGAGATGAATCATGGGAACCTACCCCCAAAACCAAGAGCACATGGTACACACTGTATGTTAGCCAATTTGACAGTAAATTATATTAAAAAATAAATAAAATAGAAAGTCTCACGGCGAAACAAAAAAACCCATGGTGTCTGGAACAAGAACCTGGTGTTCTTAGCAACAATCATTCTGTGAAAAGAATAAAAGTTGTTTTGATTGGAAACTGTCAAAATTGATTCTGTTTCTAGAGTTTCTTTCTGTAAGGACTGAAAAAAAATACATATATATATATATATAGCACAAGTTAAAATGCACCGCAAGGTCTCCTTTGAGAGGGGAAGAGCGGCTGGAGGACCAACACTTGTAGGCTTTCAGTTCGAACCTCCGAGAGCTGTCAAATGACTCCCTAGGACCAGAAGGAAAAGAGCAAGTGATGAAAGATGGAAACTAAGAGAATAAGAAGAGCCAAAAGGACAGCAGGGAGTGCCACCCTCAGGAGAAAAGGGGTGGGACACAGACTCTGTTAAGTTCAAACGATATCAAAATAGACACAGACAGGGGCAAAAGGCGGAGGTCTCCTTGGAGCAGAGTGGTGCTCAGGGTGGCAGGGGCAGACGGGCTCTGTCCCAGCTGCTCTCCCCGGAGAGGCTCCTGGGAACCATTCATCATCATTAGAGGAGCCGCGTTGCAGCTTCCAGCCCGGGGTATTCCGAGTCCCCAGTGAAAGTACCATAATGGCAAATCAGTGCGCGTGGCTGCCACCCGCCCCATCTTCCCATTTGTGACCTGCACTGACCATTTCTAATTCAATGCTCCCCCCTCCTGTTCACAGCACCCTCATCTATGGACACTGGGCTTAGTTTTTGTTTCCACAATGATGTCAATCCGCTGCTCTGAAGGGTCCCCCGACCCGTGCTTCTCCAGTGAAGCTAAATTCCATACCCTTCACAGCTTATCATTGAACCCCGAGCATCCTAACACACCTTCCAAGGGTGACAAAAGTGCATCTAGTTCTCTTTGCCTTACAGTGACAGAGAAATAAAACTTAACCTTAAAGAAAATTGTTCTCAAAATCCCCGTACTTAGCGGTCAGTGTCTAGATATCATGTGTAAAGAAGATGGGTGAATATAAAATGTGTTTTATCTCTACGGCTGTAGAAAGGTTTGTGGTTTCATTTTGTTTTCCTTGGGGCATTACCAAATTTTACTTTTTTTGGCCTAATCTTTATTCAGAAAATTTAACGGGGACACCACTCCCTTCTGATTGGTTCTAGATTTTAAAATACTCCGGATGATCTAATTAAATCTTTTGATTCCAAGAGGACTGTGAGGGATAGATTTAAAACTTCGGTGGGCCCACAACTCCCGCAGAAGTACACCGTACCACCATCACTGAAATCTGATGAACTTAGGCTGAGAATGGGGGAGGGGGCGGGTGGGGAAGGGGCGCTGCCCAAGAGGAGCGTCCAATGTCCATCAGGACATCCATCCAGAGTTTCAGCATAGAGCTAGCTGCTTACACGTGTCCACACCCGGGGCAGGTGCCATGAGCTTTCAGATACGAGAACGTCAAATAATGTTTTTAAGAAACCTGTAAGCAGGAGCCGGCCTCCTGACATTTAAAACTCAGACGAAACTTTTTTTTTTAATTTTTTTTTAACGTTTATTTATTTTTGAGAGACAGAGAGACAGAGCACGAGCAGGGCAAGAGAAGAGAGAGAGGCAGACACAGAATCCGAAGCAGGCTCCAGGCTCTGAGCCATCAGCACAGAGCCGATGCGGGGCTCGAACTCACAGACTGTAAGAACATGACCTGAGCCAAAGTCGGCCGCTTAACCGACTGAGCCACCCAAGCGCCCCTGAGAAGAAACTTCTAACTCATCACTTGTTTCATCTTTACCTTTTTACAGATTACAAAAATAATGCTTACTTTGGAGAATTCCAACATTACAGAAATGTGACTTCAGAAATTTAATTTTTATAGTTTAGCTTTTGAAACTTTTTAAATTTTTAAAAATATTTTAATATAATTTATTGTCAAATTGGCTACCATACGGTGGTACAGCGTGCTCTTGGTTTTGGGGGTAGAATCCCATGATTCATCGCTTACATACAACACCCAGTGCTCATTCCAACAAGTGCCCTTCTCAATGCCCGTGACCTACTTTCCCCCTCCCCGCCCATCCACCCTCAGTTTGTTCTCTGTATTTAATAGTCTTATGGCTCGCCTCCCTCCCTCTGTTTATAACTGTTTTTTTTCCTTTCCCTTCCCTTCCCCCATGGTCTTCTGTTAAGTTTCTCAAGTTCCACATAGGAGGTGACTTCAGGAATTTCAAGTCTCCCCCCCAGTCACAGCCCCACAAAATTAAGAACTATAAAATGTTTATTAGCTCAGAAGATTTTTCCTATGAAAAGACGAATATACAGAAATGCCTTTAAAATACACAAATTGCATCATGCCATATGTTCTGGTCTTCATCTAAGTTGTATGTTTATCTGGCTGGTGTGCAGGGATGTCTGTTACAAAGATGTTCCGTGGAAACCTAGTTGTTCTTGGTTTTTATGAAAAGCTAGTTTTAAGAGCAGAATAATAAGAGCAACAACGCTAATAAACATAACATACTCGATACAGCAGTACAGTCATTAGAAAGCAATTAAGAGAGATCAGAGAGGGTATATTTGGTTTTAATTGGTCACACTATTAATTCCAGAGAGGAGGACTCCTTGAAACAGGTCAGAGTTTTCTTGATAACCCTATAGCAGCACTATATTCTTGCCAAAACACGAAACAAGGGGAAAACAGATCTCAAAATTATTTTTGCTGACTTCTATACTTAGCTTTGGTATTAAGTTCTTGGGTCAGATGCTAAAATTTTAATTTAAAAGAACACCAATTCTTCATGTTTGTACTTAAACAGCAAAAATCTTTCGACCTATATCATCTCCTTGATTCACCCACACAGCCTGACAGTAAGGGAGACAGTGAAGCTCTTCCTCTTTGAAAGATGAAGAAATCCAGGGTCGGCATTGAGGATACCAAGACCACAGAGCCAGTAACTGGGCACAACTTCAACTTGACTGTGTGATCTAAACCTCAAAGCTTTTCCCACCTCAACATGTACCTTCTAAGATGAAAGAAACTGGGTGCATTTTAGAGGAAAATCATTTTGCCAGTGTCTTCGATTGCTTTAGTACAGGCCATGAGGGTTAAATGAAACTGGTTAAACAGAGGGGTAGGAGAAGAAAAATCCCCAATACTATGAAGGTGTTCACTGTAGTTTACATGTGAACACCAAAAAGACTGACTGATACATTATTGAGTTGAGTACACTCTATTGCAGTGAAATCAGAGTCATGACTTCCAAACAGTAACACAGTCACTTCGAAAACATGCCAGCCAGGATGTCAGCCTTCTCTCTGTGCCCACAGCAACCAGCATTAAATGACCACCACACTCAGGAGCTCCTAGCTGCCTCAGTCAGTACAGCATGTGACTCTTAATCTCGGAGTGTAAGGTCGAGCCCCACCTCAGTTGTAGACATTACCTAAAAATGAAATCTTTTCAAAAGAAATGACCACCACACTCATCTACACTTCATCCAGACATGACATCAGAGCCTTCCACATCATAATTCAGGGTTTAACACTTGTTAACCCATCAAATTTGGTAAAATAAAATTCTAATCTGTCTCTGGAAATGTAGAGTTGGAGTCTGTTAAGAATAACTGGTCTCCAAAACCAGCTTATTGTTGCAGGTAAAGAAGAGTCTTTTCAACACAGCTTGCATTATACCAAGTCTCCTTCATCAAAACAGACTTAAGTAAATGATGCAACAGAGGTTTCAAATTGACAACAACAGGTATTAATCCTAAGAAAATAACTACCACAGAATTCTCTACTCTCTCCTGTTGAAAGTGGCCAAAGGGTGTCCATCATTGAAGACAACAGTAATATAGCCTCATTTGTTTATTTCTAAAATTACACAGAAATGACTTGAGCTTATCTATACCTGGTTTAACTATCTTGTATAAAATTACACAAGAAAAACTGAGCCTTTCTTACCCGTAAAATAAGAAAAATATCATCACCAAATTATCTAGTTTTTAGCCTATTTTTCTCCAAAATCAAATCAAAATAATACACAAATATTTTTATTATTTTTAAGTTTGTTTATTTTTGAGAGACTGTGCGTGCATGCGTGCGTGTGACCGGGGGAGAGGCAGAGTGAGAGAGAAAGAGAGAAGCCCAAGCAGGTTCCATGGTGAGCTCAGTCTCAGGACTGGGAGATTACAACCTAAGCCATTATCAGGAGTTGGATGCTTAACCGACTCACCCACCTACTCACCCCAATAAAGAAATATTGTCAACAATTTTCATCACAATTTTTAAATCACTGATAACACTGAGACCAAGATCAGAGATTTGATTCAAAGTAAAAGAACACATTCATCACTGTTTTAAAAGTGACTTCTAGGAGTTACAAATACTTGGAAGAGAAAGAATAAAACTGATCATGCAGACTTGGAATGAACTATGGATGTTGATAAAGACCTAAATTTTCAAATATATACAGGATAAATAGAGTAACAGATAGAGAGGTATTAATGTTGATGAAGATGATACTGTGTGTGTCTATGTGTTATATAGGCGTATTTACATTTTCTAGCTCTATCTGCTGATAGTTCATAGAAGCAATGAAACCCCAATCATAATGATAGGCCTTAGCACCCATATTATGCTTTCAAAACACCATTCCTCACTAAATGGAGCCAGAGTTGCTTGAAAAAGTAGCTAATTCCAGAGTTGGGTCTAGAAAAGTAGAAGGTGAACCAGAAACATCCTGTAGTGACAGAAAGTAACAGAGTGCTCAAAAAATGATGGCAACATGACAAAAAGATATAGGGACCGTCTTTTAAAGAGCTCTGTCTGGTCAAAAGTAGCCAATGTGACCACCAAATTAAAAGAATCAGTGAGTCCACATGGAGATGGATGCATGGACGGATGGACGGACAGATGGATGGATGGATGGATGGACAGACGGAGGGAAGAAGGAAGGAAGGAAGGAAGGAAGGAAGGAAGGAAGGAAGGAAGGAGATAGATAAATAAGTAGATATAAAAATGGGGGGGGGAGAATACTCTTTCTTATAGTGAAAAGCCAATTAATAAACGCAGATGGAATGCAGTTAGAAAATCACCTTTTGTCAACCATCCTAATAATGATCAATTCAAGTAAAAGCCATAAAAGGATGCTAAAACCAGTGTATTAAAGTTTGAGGAGCAGCAGAATATTCATGCAGCCACAAAATATCCCCCCATAAGATACAAGGTAAAGGAGAAAACAACAACTTGACAGTGGAGAAGTCTGGCAGACAGGGCTTGAGCCAAGCAGTCCAAATTTATGTCACCAATAAAGGGACAAATTGACATCATGTGTCCCCCAACAGGATGGGCTGAGGACATACTATCACTGCTGTGGTGTTCCCATTTAAAATTTATGACCTAAATCTATACTTAGGAGCAACAAACAGATCCAAATGGACAGGCACTCTACAAATGACCTGCTTTGTACTCTTCCAAAATACGAGTGTGCAAGATAAAAAACTTGAACTGCCGCCAAGAGATAATAAAGAAATATGACAACTAAACAAAACCTACAATCTAAGATTTTCTCTCACTGTAACGGACATCATAGGGATTATTAGTGAAATCTGAATAAACTTTGTAGATTAGATTAATGGCACCCCGCCATGTTTATTTCCTGATTTAGACAACTGGACTGCAGTTATGTAAGAAAACGTCGTATTCCTAAAAAACACACACACACTGCGCACTGATATATTTAGGAATTAAGAGTAGAGAGACAGAAGGATTCAAGTAAATACAATAGATGTTAATATCTGGGCAATCTGGGTCAAGACTATGCAGGAATTCATTTGTGTATGTCTGAAATTATGTAAAAATAAAAGTCAATAGGGTAAAAAACAGAGTCTTAATAAAAGACACTAAGTTTTTGTTTTTGTTTTTGTTTTTTTTATTTGAGAGAAAGAGACAGAGTTCAAGTTGGGAAGGGGCAGAGAGAGACAGAGACATAGAATCTGAAGGACTCTCCAGACTCCAAGCTGTCAGCACAGAGCCCAACACGGGACTCAAACCCAAGAACCTGGAGATAATGTCCTGAGCTGAAGTTGGACATTTAACCAACTGAGCCACCCAGTTGCTCCAAGTTGTTTTTGTTTTTTTTTAAATAAATGCTTCCTCAGGTGAATTACAGGCCCTTCTGCAATTTTCATTGGTCTCAGAACAGCATCTTCTAACAATAACAGATGGTACAATCGCATTGTGTTCTATCGAAGTCTGGCTCTGGAAGGGAAGGTATTGTTCAAGCTTTCTGGTCGGCCCTGCTGCCCAGCCTCATTAGCAAGGACAGGCCGACCAAACCTACAGCAAACACGACAGAGCAACTGGCTTACACAAAAGCCGCCGACGTCTCATGGCCACTGTGACCACAACCGTGGGTCCTCGAACCCTTACGCTTTCAAGGGGAACAGCTATTTAGAGAGGACTGTACAAAATAATGGCTCGGGGTAACCCCCCGCTTTCGCTGCACTCCTCCACATCTGCGCTCTCCGAGTCCAACGGGGCACTGCCTTTCACCCGACAACTGTCAGCCAAGTGCACTCACTACCGAACGCGAGACTCGCACAACGCAGCCGTGAGCTCAGTTCTCCAACTTGAGAAGTCTGAAAATTGGCAAAAAAAAAATAATTTTTTTACATAAATAAATGTGGACGGCCTCTACACGCGGTTTAAGAGTTGCTCTGGAATGGCATCCTGTGGCCAAGGGCTTGCCAGGCCAGCCATGTAGCTAAAAAAATCGAATCGAGAAACTAACATACTGATAGCACATGCCTCAAAGTCAATTTGCTAGTTTGCTAGTAGGCTTTGGTTTTTCTGTGCTTTTCTTGGCATGAACACTTCGCCCCAAGAGGTATTTGCATAACAAGTCAAATACCTCATATGGTAGTCAACAGAGGAAACAGCGAGAGGCTCCCATGCTAGGGCCATCAGCTGGACAGACTCCACTCGGAGAGAGATGTACGCTCCCCACATGGAACACCCCTCAGGGATTGTTGAGGGTAATATCAACCATGTGTGATTTCTGACCTATTGGTTTCTCCACATCGCTTACAGTAGAACTGGGCAGAATGTGATCGGTGGGCCAGAGTGGACTCCAGAGGGCAGAGAAAAAAAGCATTACATTTGTGATGGCATCTGTTTACGCTGGTCAACTCACACTAAGCTGGCGCTGGGCAGATTTTTCCAGAGGTTTCCAACTGTTAAAAGAACAAAAGCCAAGTTCCCTTAAGAAATCTGGTGGGAGTGAGGTCCAGGAGCACCGCGTGGTCTTCACAAGGGAGTTCGTCCAGCACACGAGGCTCTGAGGCAGAAACACTAAAACCGCTGGGGTATTTACGGTTTAGAGTGAGCACAAAAGGTACTACAGAGAAATTAAATTTAGTTTTCTAAATAGGAGCTGACTATATGTGATAAAAGGTGAGGTCAGAAGTTATGAAAAGGGTCTGAGGCGGCTCAGAAGTACACACACACACACACACACGCACACGAGCACACACGCATACAATCAGAAGGAAATACTAAGTTGGAACTTGCTGTATCTCAGGGTCGGATGTGAGGTAGAACAGGCACAGCGGTCTGTCTGTCCCAATCCAGGGCAGACAGGGGGACAGGAGATACAAACAGAGAGTGGGGAGTCCTGGGTCAGCCAGGCCCCAAAGTTGTAGCCGTGTGGGCTGGGAGGACACTCGATCAGAGGCGGTTCAAGATGTCTAGCCCCAGGATGGGCCAGCTCGGGCCTTGCTGCCAGGCCGTGAGGGCCCCCAGGGAGGGAACCCCAGCAGTCAGGCTGGAAGGGGGGCACGTTCACAGCTCTGCTCCTGAGCAACTCTCTGTGCACGGGAGGGTTTCGGGGTGAGAAAAATCTCTACTCCAGTGATTCTCCCTGGTACCCCGATCATTCCCTGAGGTGGTGCTAGGAATCTGTGGGGGCAGTCACCGGCTCAAGGACTGGGGTGGGGACCAGGGACGCTACAAGTCCTACAGTGCACAGAGTCCCAAGCAAAGCGCAGTGAGCTTCTTCCCATGCAGCTGGCGCAAATACTGCCAGACATCTGCGAACGTAAAACAACAGCCGTTTTCTAATTATTTGAGTGGAGAGCCTACCTCTGTTTGACACTTAAACACTAAGGGTTTTTTTGTTTTTTTTTTTTCAGTTTTAGTGTCTACAGATTGTACACCCTTGTTCACAGCAGCATTATGCACCAGAGTCCGAAGGTGGGAGCAAACCCAGGGTCTGTCAATGGACAGCACGATCAACGAAACGCGGCACACGCTCGAGGCGCACAGCGGAACGGTACTGAGCCCTAAAAAGGAAGCCGGTCTGATACATCTTACAACAGGGATGAACGCCGGGGTGGAATCACGCGAGATGAAATGTGCGAGACACACAAGGACGAATACCGTCCAATCCCACTCACGCGGAGAACCGACAGCAGTCAAATGCACGGAAACAAAGCAGACTGGTGGGGTCGCAGGGAGCTGGGGGTAGAAAGAGCACGGAGTCGGTCCACGGGGCCGGTTTCACTGGAGGAAGATGAAAAAGCTCCAGCGACGGAGGGTGGCGATGGCTGCACGAGAGTGCAAACGCCACCGAGGGGTCTAACCTAAAATGGTTAAGTGGTCACGAGTATGTTTATTTTGGCACAATTTTAAAAATACACACACACACACACACACACACAAACATGGAAGTGTGCGAATCACAAGAAGAAAGGAGTTTGTTGTGCCGAAAGTGAACCACAGCCTGTTCATCACGACGGAAAACTCGAATCATGGATCGTGACGGGGCTCACAGGGGCGGGGTCCCCAGCGCCACCTTCTCTCGCAGGCAGCCTCTCTAGCCGGTACGTCGTGGTGGGTCTACCTGGAGGCACCAGCATCTGGCGGTATCGCGGTGCCTCCCAAAGTCTCCGTGCCCGCGCACAGACATCGTGATACACCTGTCTGAGTATCGGTTATCTTTCTTTTCACTATTCTAGTATAGGACACCGAGATCTTACCATGAGGGGTGTGTGCGTCTATTTTCTTTTTAACTTCCATTTCGCGATAGTATCGGTAGCACTGAAAAACTACTTATTGTAAGAAAAATGAAGGCAGCGGGCCTAGCTGTGGTCTCAGGGAGCAGACAGCAGCAGGAAGAGAGGATCCTCGGAAGACTCTGGAGTAGAGTGCGAGCCTCAGTAAGTCTCCATGGATGTAACAGAAACGCCCTTTCTCGAGAATTAAAGTTCTTATGTGAAGGTCCGGCGGCAGTTCACCCACTCCCCTGAAAACCAAGAAATATGGTAGAGAAGTTGAAAGCGTCGGACTCTCCGTAGTGATGAAACACAGGCACACTTAAAATAATCAGATTCGTGCCCAGTAATAAACTCCGACAGAGACGAGGTGAGCCAGGGTACACACGCAGTCACTGTATCACGTCAGAGGAGATCAGCATTTGACGGAGAAGGGCACGCTGTGTCGGTCGCAATGACACATAGATTGTTTCTCCGTTGTGATCATCCTCCCTTCCATCTCAGCACTGGGTCGGGATTCATTTTTTACATCCTGTCCAAAGCGGGAATGCGACTTACCAGAAACCATCCTCGACATTGCCAGCGCGGCTCCCCCCGCAGCCAAGAGAAAATCCTGCCCATCTGTACATTTCTCATTTGCAAAACATAAGAGCAATGAAATTCCATTACTTGGAGAAACTGGCTGTTCCATCGAACCCTTGGCAACGGAAGCTGTACTTATCTTTCTGAACAATAGCCTCGGAAAATGTATTCTTTCTCTCTCAGGGAAAAAAAAAAAAGTAAGTATGCCTTTGAGCTCTTGAGAAAGTGCTCTTGCCCAAGCAAATTCCTGTTAGGGAAAATCCACTCCCCTGACCTGGGAAGTACAAAGATCGACCCTAAAACATGCAGTAAAAAGAGATCCAAGTGTAAGAACCCTTCACAAAGTCAATGTGGATATAACAAGATTAATAATGTCCTTAAAACAAAATCAAGTATACCTTTAATATGTAAGTTCCCACGATGTACCCACTCCCGCAGAAAAGGGACTCTTAGACCCTAATGTGCTCACTTCATTTTCCTGGTGAGGCTGAACTGGATGTTTTCCTGAGGACATAAATGATCCTGAAGTGTGAACTGCTTCGCACACTGTGGAATTCATCCAAACAAGAATGGAAAAGCCAGACTTTGTTCTCGATCTTCCCAAGGCTCCTTTCCCCGGGGAGAAGCATGTGGCCACTTTCCAGTGGGTTACGTGAACTTCACTCATGGCTTATCTCAGAGTTAGCGTTCCCGCTCAGCCCAAAGTTTTGAAACGGACCATGAAAACACTCAAGAAATACAGACACGACGCCAATGTGTTCAGAATACCAACAGCGCTGTTTTTCCGGGTCCCCGTTTCACGTGCCGTGTTACATGGCTATGGCCCGTGGCGACTTTCTTCTGAGATTCAACAGACCATCGTGGATTCTCCTACTTAATTTCTTCCTCACAGGAGACCCAGTAACTTAGTCCATGTATTTACCCATTAAAAGTGCAATCAAAATGATCTAAACACAGCAGCAGAAAAACAGTCATTCATGTCCAACTTTGCATCGAGAACCCATACAAGGAGGCAGTGATTAACTCTTTGTCTTTGGGCAACCTGTGGCATCCTAGGACATCCGTGAGACCCTATTCCACGGTGTCGCACGGTGGGCAAGAGATTACCTCCCCCAGAGGAAATCCACTAACCTGTTCTATAAAACCTCAAAATGCTCCGTGAAGAACTGAATACAGAGCAGTCCGGGATGAGGCGAGTGACTAGCCTGACTCCTGACCTTTGCCTGCACATCCTTGAACCATCGCCTGGTAAAATCGGCAAGACACAAACGCAGAACACACAACGGTGCATTCGTCGCAGGAACGGAGGACGTGAGCAAGCCTCCCGCGCTGCCCCGATCTTGCCCTGGGAGCCGACGTGAACACCGACACAGTCCGCACAACAGGGCTTGCCCATCTGGTTCTAACTAACGGACGACTATCCAACGGCCTTCGCGCAAAGCTCTAACTGAAACCAACAAAACAGATGCAAGGCTCAAGGAAGGGAGCCAAACTGTCAACATGCCGCTCATAACCGGGCTCGTCTATATTCAATGTAAACAAAAACTGAACGCCGAGGCAATCAACGCTCTGGAGAGTCCCACGCGATGGGAGAGTTCTCCTGCCCAACCACCGGGAGGGTTCAGGCCTCGCTCCCCGACCAAACATCTTGCACCGAAATGGACAAAGACGGGGATGGCATTCAGCCCTATGAAAAGCCACTGGCCAGCGTTCACATACCTCGATAATCCTGTCATGAATTTGCAGGCCTCCGTCCTTGGCCGCGGGCCCACTGTCAACGATTCTGGACACAAAGATTCCTTCAGTGGACGATCCGTCTTGGTTGTCCTTTGGGTTAAAAAAAAAAACACACGCATGAATGCTAGGCATGAACTTGGTTGAAGTCTACACTCCGCAACTATGATGGACTCTAGCTGATGTCAAAAGTGGCCATGGGGTCAAAGCCCATCTGTTACCCCTAATTTCTATTTTAATCTGAAAATAACACATGCACATGGTACAATGTTTCAAAACATACCTACAGGTCTAAGTCCCCGCCACCTCCTACTCATTGTCCTTTCTCCCCTTTATAGCATCTCTTTGCAGTTTATATATCCTTTCCACGTTTTTCAGAGATCACCTTTCCTCCACGTGTATCTGTTCCTTTTTCACGCATACAAACAGGAGTGTGCTCTCTGCATTCTTGTGCATCTTGCCTCTTTCACTTAACTTTACAAACCTTAGAGACGTTTGGCCAGTCTTCCTGTCTGCCTCCCTCCCTTCCATGGCTGAACAGTATGCCGGTATTGGGACAGTAAGCACTGTCTTTAGTTGTCACAATGATATCTCTTACTACCTTCTTCCGACCTCTACAATGAAGTATCTTCTGCAGTATGTATCTAAGGCACATCCGTAGCGAGAGAACTGGCGGTCCAAGGATATGTAGATTTGATGGGTATTGCCAAAGGAGGCACTCATAGCTCATTAGACTGTTTTCCCATATCCTCACCAGCGCAGAGTACTCGCCAAACTTTTCAATACCCAACAGTCTGATTGTGAAGATAGGTGTTTCCTGAGTGCTCTGATTTACATGAGAAAAGCTCACCACCAACACCCCAATCCTAATAAATTCTCATCTCCAATCTCAAATCCTTTTAGTTCTTTCACAGTCTGGACTGAAACTTTCTGGGAAGGGCGACGGCTTGCTGCTCCAATTCCTTCCTTTATTTAAAATCAAAAAGCTCCAACAAGCTCATAAAAAAAAAACCCTCACAGCTTGTTCATGAACTTCTTTCCAAACGGCACTGGGATGAATTCTCTCCAAGTGTGTGGATTAAATTTCTAGTGATTAACAGATGGATTTATAAGTTAAATGGCCCAAGTCTGTGTTGTTTCCAAACAAAAGCATTTGAAAAGTAATTTCAGGATCTTCTACACCAACTCCGAAATTCTGGAGGTGCCATAATGCCATGAGATGATCTATTTTAAAAATAATTTCTGTGTACAGAAATACATCAAGATTCCTTTTGTTAAAAAAGTAACAAAGAAAATAGAAAATTTTTCTCTTTAGGCAGAAAAAAAAACCCATATTCGAAAGGAGATAGGGAGGACTTTAATGCGGTTCAAGCGACCACTTCGAGTCCAAGAGCAATGGCTAAGAGGATGAAAATGTACACCCTGTACCTCTTCTCTCTCTCCCTCTGTCCTCACCCCTTTCTCTTAAAAACACACACAAAACATACCCTGTAAGGTTATAAGGAGGATTCGAAAGAAACCAAAATCACACCCTACAATGAGCATTAAGTGTTTTCCCCAACGTTTATCCCCCTGTGACAAAGACAGCTCTCTCAACGGACATCTGGATTCTATCAACACTCTTCCAAGAGAGAAGGGTCAACGAGACCATGGGTGCTGTGCTGGATCAGGCGTCCTCAAAAGGCAGCCCTGGCCAGCATCACGGCACCCCACACGGGCCCACTGCAGACTAACCCCTTGCAGTCTGGATCTCTCCCTGCCTCCTTTCTCTCTCACGGCCGCCTTACTCATGCACTAACCCCAGCACGTTCGTGTATCTCCCTGCGTGCCTATGTCAATTTTAAGTCCACAGTTGTGCAACTGCTACTATTTACTGACTGCGTACTAGATATGAGGCCGGTAGGGAGTACCCTGTGTCCGCTGTTTCACCCTTGTAATAACCCCAAATGCTAAGTGCTACATTATTCTCCATTTCATAGAGGAAAAACCTGAGACAGAGAGGTTAAGTAACTTATTACAGGTCACACAGCTAAACACTAGCACGGGTCAGTTTCAAAACAAAAGACAGTTTAATTCCCTTACACAAGCTCTAAGGGCAATACCGCCTCCTACGGAGAAAAAAAAATCTCAAAAAGAAGCATTAATTTGGAAGTTCCACATTCCAGGGTATGGAATATTCCACTGGCGAAACCTCAAGAATCTCAATGGACCACGGACGATTTATGGGCTCGTGGGCAATCCTGATTTCTCTGAGAGGTGATGTCAATATAGCCAACGAAAAGAGATCTGCACTTACTCTGAATTCGTTGCTTTGCATTTCTTGGCTGAAGAGCAAGAGGGAGATGGGGGATGGGATTCTGACGTTGGTTTGTCTTGCAGAGTACTATCTTGTGTACAAATAATTCATCTCGGGAGAATCAGCAAGTTCAAGCAAAAGCAGAGGAACAGGCAAAAGCAAATGGCGCGATTCAGGTTAAATTAAGACAGTGGTAGGAAGGGGAGAAAGAATGCAAAAAATTACCGAAAGTGCGAAATCCAAGAAAACCAAAGCAACCCCGTCCTGGAGAGCTAGATGTGTCTCTTCAAAGACATCTCTCGATTCTTTGTTTGGCCCCTCTCCGAATACATTTTAAGTCAGAGCTATTTATCAAGGTGAACTAACATGGCTCGGCATTTGTTTTGTTTTGCCAGTTTGAAAAAAGGAAAAAATTAAAGGGAGTGTTTTCATCCCAGGGGTCCCTGAGGATGAAATATACTTGCCAAAGGCTGACGTGACAGGTTTGATATGCCAGCCTGGCTGGTGGTTCTGCAGGGATGTGAGAATGAATGAATGAATGAGTGAATGAATGAATGAATGAATGATGGGACTTTGCCTAGAGCAGTGCGTCAGGCAAGGAAAAGCCTTATGTCAGCACGCCCACCCCCCGCGCCGGGTTTATGTCACAACCCAACCAAGAATCGAACACAAGAATTCACTGGGAAACACCACGTCATGCATACTGCCTTCTACTTCCAGTTACTAACAATGAGTGTGCATTGTTGCTCATCTTGGCTTTTTAGCATGTTCTCAATGACCTGCCAGATTTCCAGGCAACAGTTCGGAATACATTTCGGGTTCATTATGCTATTTCTGCTAATCAGGACGACTTTTTAAAAAACACTATTGTAACCACATGCATATGGAATTAAACTTTCCTCCAAGGGACATGCACGTAGTTCTTGCAAAAAAAAAAGAAAGACCACATGAACTAAGAACACTTAAGAATGCTGCAAAATTCACTCTGGCTCTCCCATAGATCAGCTTTTTAAAGGAGAAAGGGGAAAAAAAGACACCTAAAACATATGCTTTGATAAGCACAAGAAAGAACCATATTCCAGTGAGGTTGGGAGTGGTCTTCCCTTCCAGAGAGAGAGAGAAAATAAATACCATCCTCACGGCCTTTCACATGGCTCCCTGACCATCGCCAAGACACAGGCATGCCTCTCCATTTCAAGCATTTTGCAAACTTGGGGCTCCTTTTCCCTATATATGCTTTGGTGAGACAGAGAACAGACCTTCCTCATTTGGGCTCTTTTGGCTCTGAAAGTTTCTGAAACATCTAACGGTAAAGTGCATCTTAGTTTGTTGAAGTCACTTCTTAAAACTAGTAACGGTGGGTGGAGATAGGAGAAAGAGTATTTATGAAGCCTAACCAAGGACAACCTCTGTTATTCACTCTAAGCGGCAGAGCAAAACATGTTCTAACACAAGGTGGGGGAACACGGACCTGTTGTTTCCTGGGACCAATTACTTAGACATCCGAGCCCCGGTCCGCTCCCTCAGCCCTTCCCTTTGCTGGAGAGCACAGACTCCCGGCACCAAAGGCTCAAGCAGAGCAGCGAAGCGACACACTGCCTGGCTGCTCAGCCGAATGGCTACAGTAAAAAGAGAGTACCAATGGGACACATTTCTACGCTTTCTTAAGAATGTCACTGAGACCAGGAGACAGACACAACCCTGTATGCCCATCTCTGGGGCTCGGCAAGATGGGGGTGCCTCCTGTCCCCACCCTCCCTTCGTTCTCAGGGTTTAATCCCATGGTCTCAAGTGTTCTTCTCTGTATCTGTGTTTTATAGGGCAGATAAGGTGTCAGTCTGTCATTAACGGTAAGCTGTCACCTCTTATAATTAACCCTATGTGTTTGCTCTTGAAACAGTGGCTTTGGCCAAAAGCAAAGGGAACTCGACCCTAACTTCTCCTCACGCTAACTCCCGCGTCTTCTCCCAGTCTCGTTCTGACCACTTCCTGCCCACCGTTGACTCCAGCCACGCTGAGCGCTTAGCATTTCCCCCACAGGCCGACTTTGACCCGATTCTAGGCTTTGCATGGGCTGCCCCAGGCCTGTTCGCTTTCTTCTAGCTCAGAGGTCTTCAAAGACGAGCCCATGCAAAGCAGTGCATCGGAACGATGAAAGAACATACGAGAAATTTTATTCATTCTCACATTTTAATTTCACCTGTTAAAATGCTTTTTGCCTGAAACTTTTGGAGTCACGTAGTGTTGTTCGGCAGTGAAAATAAAATTCAGAGCTAAGGAAACAAGCGCAAGTTTTTACAGGTAAGAGTTCTCAACTAAATACAGTATATGTGGGCCTCTGATCTAGCAAATTCCTACTCGCCCTTCAGAATGCGGAGCCAATGGCCGTTCCCCAGGAAACGTTCTCCCCAAGCATGAGCCAGACCCAGGCACGGAGTTCAGACACATATGGATGCCTGACCTCTCCGTATCCTTCAGGATTCGGCTTAATATCTTCTCTCTTTCCAGACCACCCTGACCAGGGACGCCCCTTGCTGCTTGGCCTCTACCATCCACCAAGCTCCCATTTTTTTCTTCCATCACATGTCCTCTAATCTGTTACTGTTATCTTTCCTTCTTTCTTGATCACCAGGACGCAATCGCCATGTCCACAGGGACCCAGTCTCCCTGGCCTCCAGTGTCTCCCAGCCCCTACCAAACAGCCCCCGTTCAACCCTTATTTGTCGAAGGAGTGAATTTGATTTTCTTTTCCTTTTCTTTGACTACTTTCCCTTTATGCTAATAAATGAGGGAATGGTCAGCAGAAGAGCAGGCAGGGGGTGATGCGCATTCAGACAACCCCACAGGAGAAGGGAGATCAAGCAACACGCCCTCTGCCACGTCCGGTCCCCAAAGCTGTTTCAGCGGCCATTTTCCTCCCAGTTAAACCTACTGGTCCGAGTCTGACCTCTTCTTTCTGACCTCCTTCTTTCCGAAGGAGGAGCTAATGATGAATGGGGTAGCAGGAGGAAAAGCAAAGGGATGCAACAGTCTACAAGTGAGGGAATCATCCCGGAGTAACGAAGAGCTGACAGAGCAGGGCTCCGGACCCAACTTTCAGGCGTGGAGTCTACGCTCCAGCTCAGCTACTCTGTTCCAAGTGCACACGTCTCTCACAGCGGTCTTCCTCAAGCGCTACCCAACCAGACATGCCCCCCAATCCCTAAATGGGCAGATAAGCTGTTGTAGTACTAGCACAATGCTATTTTAGGAGACCACAACTGAATAAAAACTCCTGAGGGTGAAGATGTTAGATAAACAATGAACTCTCTAATTACAGAGAGCAGAATGAGGTGAGCAAGGTTCCTACTTCTCGCTCCCCAAACCTTGACCCCTCTCCCTGCTGCAGCAGGGGAAGGAAAAACCCAGTCTAGTAATTAACATACCACACACGGCCGGCCACCAATAATATTGAATCCCAGGGAGCCAGAGTCTCGATGCAGGACAAGAGTCAGACTTTTGGTTTCTTCGCCCTGTAGGGAACAGACGAGTTCAAAATTTTATTCACAAACACGAATCAACAGTAGCAATCTTCTTTCTCTCTAAGCAGACTCACGGGCTCTTAGGTCATCATTGAAAATCTTAAGTCTCTTGGGAAGTTTAAGCAAGGAAACTTCTAGGACCTAAGCTGAAACTGTGTCCTGTGTCGAGGAGGTTACGACCATTTCTAGACCCTGCCCGACCCTGCAGTGCCCACATAACAATGTCTGGCAACGTCCGGACATGCCTAATGAACACTGTCTATCAATGACTCCTTGGTGTGCAAACACATCTTTCCTTTGACCGGCCCATCACATGTCGGCTGTCTAGACAGCCACTTTCTGTTGGTTTCTCAACCATTCTCAACAGCACCATTCACATTTTGTCATGAGCGGTTCAAGTAGCAATGCTCTTCGAAGTCTGAGCGTATGGACGGCCTGTCAATAGTCATCTGTGTTTGAGAGACTCGGGGGAAAAGCCGTCTGTGCAAAGTTGGACATAAACGTGGAAACAGAAAAATCCTGCCTGTTACGGAAAGGGGGAGGGGGGCAATTTCACAAAGTCATTACTGTCCAGTCCACAGGGGATGCCGAGATGGTTAACAGAAAACACTCTGTTCACAGGGGGCTGGTCCATGTGAACCCCTTTAAATCAAACAAGCAGAAGTCACCCCGGCAATGCTGACAGTCAGAAGGGACAGCACCTTAGCTGACACTCTCAAGTAACAGATGAATAAAAATAGGTTTGACCTTAGGTGCGCACTGTCACTCAACAGGCAGTGACATAAACATTCACCTCGCTGAGACACCTCTGAAATGTTTCCAACCATTTGAATGACACATAAAACTTTACACGTAGGGACTGAAGAGACCTGCAAATCTTTCACTCACGTTTTCTGTTTAAACATGGTGTTATTTAAATGCTTTACTTCTTAAGAGAGGAAATACTTTGTTCGAAGCTTTAAAAAAAACTCGTATAACAGTTTATCACAAAATAGACTTTGCTCTGATATTTACTGCTTCCTGATCAAACCTCTGCCTTCTCCTTTTGCTGTAGAAATAACTGACAACATTTGAATGGCATAAACCCCAAGTATCTGACCCAGCTACGCCGGCCAGGGAAACCACTCTTTCTGACGGGCAGTGCCAATGGCTTTTCTGAAGTACTGCTCCGTTTACTGCAAGAGTTGTCAATCAAGAACTGTGGTTCCATATTTGGGCAGCAAATATGTACCCAACAGCACCAAAAGTTAAATGTATACACGTGTGTGTGTGTGTGTGTGTGTGTGTGTAGGGCTAATGGGCCTCAATATATAAAAATTGCCTACATGTTTAAAGCTTAGTAACCACAACCATTTCTCATGGCTAGTTAGTGTATACAATTTAAAATATTAGAATTTTTCAAAATTTCAAAACTGTTACCTAAGCCTAACAAGCACCAGTTATGAAAATCCTGTAACAACAAAAAATGACAATTTTTCATTAGAAAAAGACAGTTTTTAGGAGTGCCTGGGTGGCTCAGTCCGTTAAGCATCCAACCTGGGCTCGGGTCATGATCTCGAGGTTTGTGAGTTCGAGCCCCATGTCAGGCTCTGCGCTGACAGCTCAGAGCGGGGAGCCTGTTTCAGATCCTGTCTCCCTCTCTCTCTGCCCCTCCCCTGCTCCCACTCTGTCTCTCTGTATCAAAAATAAGCTAACATTTAAAAAAGAAGAAGAAAAAGACAGCTTTTAATGAAAGAACTAGGTGTCCTCTCAGAACGCAATAAAATACTCCCTTCTGCCAGCTTGCTTACTTGAAATATAAAATAGACTGTTGTAATATAAAAGGCAAGCAAGTCTCTATTGAGTTGCTGTACCTAACCAAAACCAGAAAAGCCTCTATAATAACGAACTACTAATTTTGCAACAAGTATTTCCAATCCCTAGCACCACCATCCAGAGTATCTGTCTGTCAATGGTACTGATCTAATTAACTTGATCGACACAAGTTAACCGCCAACAACGGTCACTGCTGTCACAGAATAAACATTCGGGATCAACCCGACAGTTCCGAAATGTAAACGCGAGGATTCACAAACTGAAATAGTTTATCTCTCTCTGCCTTGGAAAAGCAAAATCCTGGGGAGTCTACGTCTTGCTTTGCTATCTTAGAGGGGTGAAAAAGTTAGGAATACATTGGAATTTGACTTGAGCTATCACACATATCTTGCATTTCTGGCTTTCGTAACTTATGAAAGGAACTGCACAGTTACCCAGTAATCCGAGGCAGATGGCTCTCCTCTGGCAATCTCCAATGATGCGGGGAGGAGAACACACAACAGGATTTGTTAAAAAAACTAGTTTAAACCTACCGTGTGATAACCACTTATTCTAAAAAAGAAAAACAAAGAAATCTTATTATAGTGCATTACCAATAAAACAGGTAACATTTATTGGCTGCTTACCAGGTCCCAGAAATTATATTAAATATACAGAAAATATATTGAACAAATAAACAAAAATTATATTAAAACAAGTGCTTTATTTTAATATATCCAATCTCCTCGACTGGCACTCTTACCACCCTCATGATAGAAATGCAAAGAGACAGTAAGAGGTCAAGCTGGGCTTTAGACCCAGGCTCTCTGATTCTAGACCCCGGTTACTCTACTACACTACTCCTTTTTCATGTGGAATGTAGAAAAGAATGCCACGTAGGCTAGTCACCTCTTAGGTCTCTCTCAAGATGGTCCAGTGGTTGGAGTTCCCTAAAGGAACTCATTACAGGAGCTCTGACCCAGGAAACCCATGTCAAATCAAACCTCCGAACCGTGCATCGAACTATTTATCTCCAGAAGACCCAAACTGAGATGCCCAGACACCTAAGTCCGTACCTAGACTCAAAGATTTCTCTACAGGGACAAGCGAGACAATGCCTGAGACACAACATTCCTCAGCCAAACAGCGATGTGCAAAGAACATTTTTTAACAATTGGGCTGACCGTCTAAATTTCCCTGCCAGATGCAATCACTGGGGAGAGACGAGGGGTATTTTCATTTCTACAAGCATCGTGATGTAGTCTGCTCTCCAGGAAGGTTACGACGGACTTCAGGTGCCACTGCTGAGGAGCAGGAACGGAAGAGAAAAGCTATGACTGGGCTGAATTTCTTTCATTTCCCCATGTAACTACCCAAGGTCTTTTCCCCTCTGAGGCCATGAACTTGATTCTGGTTTTCCCCTTCCATTCTTCTCCCTACAAAGCAATCTTAACTACTCTACTTTCCAATTCTTCACACACACACACACACACAAATATTAATAGAGAATTTCAACACTGGACTTCACACAAGTTTTTAAAATGTTAACATTAATTCCTGCTTCAATCAAATCATCTAACCTGTTCCTGAGCTGAAAATGCTTCAGGATGGAGGGCATTTAAACAATTCTCATTCCATTATGCTCCACCAATTAAGGAGACATATGTAAATGGGACAAGGGTGAAGGCTCAGGTCACTGCTACTTTGCTGACTTTTCACAGAGATCATGTTAACCAATGGCTCTTTCATCTAAAGAAAAATTTAACCAGTATTAATCTCTATGGGGAGTTTATCATAACCCATGCTTTGAAATTTTCTCAATGGCCTGATGAAGAAAAACAAAGAAGGGAAAGAGCTCTATTTCTCACAAACAACTGATTAAAACATCAGCAGTGTAACCACACTCTACACCTGAGAAACTGAGGCTTCAAGAAATTCAGACCCTTGCTTAAGATCACACAGCTGCAAAGAGGGAGAGCCAGGAATGAAGGACCATGGGACCCCAACATCTGAGCTCTTTGTACTCTGCGGGTAAATTCTGGCACCGTAACCCAAATCCCTTCGCCTCACAAGACTGAGCCTTCACATTAAAATGTCATGAAGGATTAGACATCTAATTAGTTTTGCAATTAGAGTTTTAAGCAAGGTTTCTTTGGACTGTGTAATAATAGTGGCAAAGATTAAGAGTGTCTATTATACCGTGAAGGGTATCATAAGAGTATTCTGTCCCCGACAGGAATGGGGTGACGGTTAAGATCTTGGACTCCAGAGTCAGAACCTGAGTTGAGTTGCCTCATCCCCAGAATGGGGATAATAATGGTCTCTTCTTACAATACAGGGTTATTATAAAGCATGAATGACACAGATGATTGCCAGCCAGTGCCTCAGCACTGCACCTGGCCAACAGACTTGCTCACAAGACTAACAGGACACAGTGTGTGGTGGTGGCAAGTATGACACTCAGCAGTGAGAACCCTAGCACTCTTTAGCCACATAAATGACTCTGCCCCAAGTCCAAGCAAATCCCAAACGAACTTAGTCTACCTAAAGCAAGTTTGGGAGAGCTGGGGCCTCAAGTTAAACAAAATAGAATCGTTATGTATTCATCATACCGTCTGGCCATATGATGGGAACTCCTCCATGTATGTGTCTCTTTTTTACCCCCAACGTCTGGAGAAAAAGTGGCACATTCTAGGAGGGCTGGTTAAGTGCCAACAGGCAGTTTGCTTTTTAGAGATGACAGCAGGAAAACAAGAAGACAATGGCAGCAGCCTGGCGTGAAGCTTCAGCATGGTGAGCTAGGATGGGCAAGTGATACTGTCCCCATGGGATATGGGGTTAAGCAGGGGAAGTCAGACACATGACGTACCCAGGCCAGGAGGGAGGTGGCCAGGAGAGCAGAGAATGGGGAAGCAGGTGTTGGCTCCCAACGGGACGGGAGAAACAGGACGTGGATAGGGACACTGAACCTAGAAGAAGCTGGAGAGCTGCAAAGTGAGGGGGACCTGCAGACTGCTGGGGCATGAGGACAGCTCCACGTTCTACCAGAGCAGTGGGGCTTGATGGGCTGGGAAGAAAACCTGACGGAAAGAGGAAAATCAGCAACAAAACTGGAGGTGAGATGGCACCTCCCTGGTGACTTTCCCTAGAACTGCCCTATTCTATTACACTTCTCCAGTGGCATGTGTCTCTTTCCTTCAGGAGCCAGGACCCGGGATCCAGGAGACAGGCGTGTCTCACCAAGAGCCTGGGCAGCAGATGGAAATGGAAGACTCCAGTCACCCTCTGGATGCCAGACACAGCACAGTCTGCGTGGGGTGGGGCTGAACGCTCTAAGAGGTCCTCAGCACCCCAGACTCCATCCCGGAACTCAGCTCACTAGCTGGGCCCCTGGGGCAGAGCAGGGCCTCTTTGGGAGGTGCTTAGGTCTTTAGGATTGAGAAAGAACAGAGATGTCTTAGCCTTGAAGAAAGAGATGAGGGCAGCAGACTGTAAATGATGGCACGAACAGTCCATAGCACTTACACCATTAAGTCACAGCAGAAACGGAAACTCAACGTTCAGGAACACAATAGTTGATTTCACTGAAAATAAGCTTTGCTATCATACTTGAACAAGTAACTACTGAATCTAGGTTTAAACTGCCCAAAACACAATTGCAAAAATTTCAACTGAAGCTCTAAGTGGACAAGAAATTTGAGAGGAAAATAAAAGTCACGGTGGAAAAGGCAAAAGTCACATTTACTTGGTCAAAGTCACCTTACATGGTGGCTGGGGGTTTTTCTTGGTTGTTAAGTGTCAGAGGGACATGAAGTGTCTTCTCCAGGAAAAGCCCCTTTTCCTTAGTCTTACTCTGTCACCACCCTCCTCCAAACGATCTGGCCTCAGACTCTTGGATGTGTGCCATCTCCTAATCCCTGCGGTGGCCTGCGGAGCCCATCCATGCCGCTGTCAATGTGGACTCTTTCTAAACACTCCTTTCCGCCCAATGACGGGTGTTCCCCAATTACTGGTGTTGTGGGACTCACAGCCGAGAACTGGCCGATGGGAAAGCTGCCCAGCGGCTTCTGAGAACTGTAATTGACTGACCGCTAGTCTATGTATCTGGGGCGACATGACACCGCTCAGCCTCAGATTATGCAAAGCTCTCAGAGAGACGCACAGCTGGGAAACAGCTCCGTCTGTGCACTAGTGACAAGAAAGCACAAAAATGTGTGGCGGTGGGGGGCTGGCAGACCAGGAGGCAGAGCTGGCTGCCAGAAATTCCCTTCTGAAGACGGTGTCTTCACTTCCCTACACCCAAATGTGTCTGTTCTCTTTGTCATTCACACTATGTTTTTAATGGCTGGCTTGGGCCAACCCCCTCCCCGTAACCCAACCTCCAGTTCTCAAGAAGAGATCTTCTTGGTGGAAGAACAGCGGAGGAAACTGTTCAAGCCTCAAACTGAAGGCAGTCATGGGGCTGATGCCAAGGAACTGAAAATGGATAAGCATCTGGGTGACTCAGTTGGTTAAGCGGACGACATAGGCTCAGGTCATGATCTGTTGGTTTGTGCGTTCGAGCCCTGCATCTGGCTCTGTGCTGACGGCTCAAAGCCTGGAGCCTGCTTCCAATTCTATGTCTCCCTCTCCCCCCCACCCCCGCTCATGCTTGGACTCTCTATCGCTCTCTCAAAAATAAACATTAAAAAAAATGGATGTGACAGTCAATGGAAGTGTGTGTATCTGTCACCAAAATAGGTTTAAGTGAAGATGAGAAAAGGCAAAGGGGATGGAGAAACAGGTGGAAAGAAACACAAAAAGAGCTTTTCTGGGGTCATAATATCTACAGAATAGTATATATAAACTCATCCATAGGACAAACAAGTTATTTTTGAAAAATAGTCTCAGAGAAAGAGTCCCTAGGCTCAAAAATACATACATAATTTTTAGTCTGCAGTTCTATTTAAGTAACATAAGAAATCCCTAAAAATTTACTTTATTCCCATGAGTTTGATATCAAGTCTGTTCCTTTAATTTTTAGCAACTCCTGCCTCTCCTGGTGAACACCTACAAGCAAAGCTTTGCCAGAAAGCTAACAACAACAATCCTTATTTAGGAGCTACTGAATTGTCACTCTTCAACTTGATAGACGATAGGGTAGTTCCAGCCTTTGAAATTTAAACATTGTTACTCAACCTGAAGCATTTTCTTCCCCGAATCAGAAAGCAAGCAAAATTACCCAGCTAGAACATGCCGAAGTTCTCGCTTACAGAAAGGCAAGGGCTCTGCCCAACCTCTCCTGAGCCTTGTTAGTTTTGGGGGAGACAGACACAAACACACATAACAACCCCCTAACCCTTATTTTATTCACGTGCTTTAACCACCTCCTTCACATCTCAACCCAGAGGTGCTACCCCAACACAGCGCAACTGAGCTGGCTTGTTTCTCTTCTACCCAGATGCCACCAGGGGAAGAGTCAGCTAGAACTGAGAGAACAAGTCACTCAGGGCAGCGAGAGGCTCACAAACTGTGACCCTCTGAACAAAAACCCCTTTCCATCTTCAACATTATACCACTTCAAATTTCTAATGCTTCTTCAGTAATTTATTTTAAAAAGATGTAAAAACCTACAGTTGCCGGGCACTTAATAGATGTTCAATAAATGTTCATTAAGTCTTACTATGCACGTATCACGCATCACCTGGTTTAATCCTAAAGCCAACTCTATCAGCCCACATATTATCCCGTTTTAGAGATAAAGCAAGTAAGGCTTACAGGAGGTTACAAGATCCTCCCAGAGGCCCTCACCAATGAGCCAGAGGAACACATGAATCCTATTATCACTGACTCCAGGGTCTGGACACTAACCACGTACCACACACCAACTCAACTCAGGGTCTTCTAAAGCCTACTTCTTTGCACAAAGCCTACATCTAACCATGACCCCCAACCTGAAAGGACTACGTACAGCAGAGACACAGACACCGGAAAACAGCTCCTAGAAAAATTCTCACGGTGACCTCTCTGCCCAGGACTCATTTCTGCAAACCTGCTGCCCACAAAATAGTTGCTCCCTCTCCATTCCGGGCCACACTGTTCCAGGGCTCACTCACACACAGGCTGCACGCTGTCTCTGTCCCCTAACTCCCCATGAATGTATATACGGAATGGGCGAAAAAGGTGGATGCCTCCGTCCATCTGTTTGTTATTTTCTTTACAAGACTAATTACTATGTTATACCACTTCCCTTTTTTATTGGAACAGGCTTATTAGAACACCATTCGTTCAGGGGGGACAGAAGCTAATCCAGAGGAAAAAAAAAACAAAAAACTTGAGTAAACAAAGAGTAGGAAGACTTGTGTCATGTTTTCTAAGACTCAAGCAGGAGTCTGACTGACCCCAGGGGTTAAAGCTGCTCGGGTTGACCTCTGTATTCAGTACTGCCTACCATGGTGCCAGGCGTAAGGGGTCTGAGAATGGAGAGGTAAATGGGGTGCCTGGCACAACTGTGTCTAAGAAAGTGGGGACCTAACTGGCAAGAATACATTTGGAAAGGATGGTCTTTTCTTTCTACCATCAACCGCTCTTGAAATTATTAGCATAAAAATTAGAGAAACAAGCCACTATTCAAATCTCTTCGTAGGATCTGTTTCACATGCCGTGTGTTGTACGCCAGACCTATGAAAACGGGCATTATGTCACGGGAAGAGCATACTCCATCGGCATGGACCAGAGCCATCAAACCAACTAGAGGGAGCCAGAGGAAAAGGACGGGGGAAGATCTTTAACCTTCCCCCTCAGTTTCTCCACCTATAATACGGAAGGTAATGGTGTGTAGGGATCTACCTCACAGGGTCTTTCTGAGGAAAGACCTCCAACTACCATAGTGTCTGCAGAGACAGTAACTGTCTGCAAACATGAGTGAGACATCACCGGAAACACTGCCTCGGGAGCAAACGCTTTTCTTATTGTGCCCACAGTGCAGGAGCCTGGAGTCAGACACCTGTTCAAATCCAGCATTATACTTAGAATCTGTGTAACTTCTGGCCTTACCCCACTTTTTATCTAACCTGTTTTTTTTAAAAAAGAGAGATCTACCTAATGAAAAAAGATGGAGCAGCTCATACACGTACATAAAGCACCCTAAATGTATGGCAGCCAACATAATTCAATGAATAATATTTCTTTTCCCTTCAAGCTCCTGAGACTACTGTCTAATGCGTAACTGCCTTACGAATTCTTATGCGTCAAGTATTTTTACAGAGAGGCCAGCAATGTTGCCAAATGCAGAAAGAACCACTTACGAATAAGTATCACCAGAATTCCCGATTCAAATGTTCGGTTATAATTACTTAACTAAGAGAAGCTAACATAACGCAAACCAAATCTTAATTCTGTTTATAAGAGAGTGAAATGAAATGGATTGACGGCCCACAGTTCCTTGAGCTGAACGGGGCTGTTCTGTTAGATGCACTACGAAATGGTTATTCGCTGAAGCTTTCCAGAAACAGACGACACCCCGAAAGGTGAACACTCTGATAGATACATTTCAAAGTGTTTGGACATCTGGAAAACCTTTTGATGCAATTGTCTATTAGATTCACTTACCTCCAGGAGTTCTGAAATGGACAAAATCGTTTCTGGGATTTGGTGCATGATACAATTTGATCTGGGTGGATCTAGTAGAACAAAAAGAATGCCTCCCAAAAACCTGGGAACAATTTTGTTAACTCGGGGGTCGCGGAAAAACTCCTTCTTTTTCAGTACGAGCTCACTGTAGGTTAGCCATGTGAGAAGCAGTGACGGCTCACAAGACGGCCTTCCCAATCTTGAATTCCCCCACAGAACAAACACGGATTGCGAGCTTACACTGCGCCTGGCCATCCTGTGTCCAGGGCAGAGCCGTGAAGCAGACAGACGTGCTTCCTCTTGGAAAGACACATAAATGACCCTTACGACTTTCGGTTACAGCTTTGATAAACACCATGCAGGAAGAGCACCAAAAACCAAACGTCTCAGGGCACCAGACCTGATCAAGGAGGTCACAGAGGGCTTTGTGGATGTAGTAGTGCTTGAGCTGGGATGGGAAGGATAAAAATGTTACCTAGTGATGAGCTAACGCTAAGTGCGGACATAAAGGCAAGGGCAGAAGCCGACAGTTCGAAACTTGCAGATAATCTAGTGATGAGTAGTTGGAAAGACTTTAAGTAGAGAAAAGAGCAAGCACAAAAGCCCAGGGGCAGAAAGGAGCATAGGGTCATATTCCCGGAACCTCCAGAGACTAAAGACACTGGGAAGAGATAAAGAAGTGGGAAAGAATACAAGCAGGCAGACAAACAGATGGAGGCTGGCAGGATCCAGAGCTCCCTGGACCTCAACAGCCATGCACCTGAAACCGGAAGGCGAATGCCTTTCAAAAGGCTATTAGATTGACATTTCTTTTTTTCGTTTTAAGTTTATTCTGAGAGACAAAAGGAGGGTGCATGCGCACAAGCAGGAGAGGGGCAGACAGAGAGGGAGAGAGAATCCTAGGCAGGCTCCTCGTTTGTTGGCTCAGAGCCCAATGTGGGGCTCGAACTCACAAACCACAAGATCATGACCTGAGCGGAAACCAAGAGTAGGGCACTTAACCAACTAAGTCACCCAGGCACCCCTCAAACTGACACTTCTAAGAGATTACTCCTGGGGCTAGGTAACTGCTTGGGAGCAAGAAAATCCATGGTGGAAGCGGCTGTGGGACAGGCAGGAGGTGGTGGTGGCCGAGACCAAGACCGATTTTGTTTTCCCGGTGACATTTGGCAGTCCTGGAGACATCTGTGACCGCCACAACCTGGGAAGTGCTACTGGCATCTAGCAGGCAGAGGCCAGGGATGCTGCTAAACATCCTATAAAACAAGGAACACTGTCCCCCCAACACACATACGACAAAGTATTATCTAGCTTAAAACGTGAATAGCCGGAGTTGGAAAACCATGATTTGGACCAGGGAGATCACTGGATGGGGAGGGAGAGCAGTAAATAGATTCAAAAGGTATTGTGGGGGCGCCTGGGTGGCTCAGTCAGTCAAGCCTCCACCTTCCGTTCAGGTCATGATCTCACGGTTAACGAGGCTGGGCTCCGTGCTGACAGCTCAGAGCCTGGAGCCTGCTTCAGATGCTGTCTCCTTCTGTCTCTGCCCCTCCCCCACAGGCACTCTGTATCTCTCTCTCTTATAAATAAACATTTAAAAATTTTTTTAAAAAAGTGTTTTGGAGGTACGATCATTAAGACTTAATGATGGACTGGATGTAGAAATAAAAGAGAAGAAGGTATCAAAGGATGAGTCTCTGCTTTTTCAACATTTTCAACAATAGTCTTGCTCAGAACTATCCCTTTCTTGGAAAGCCAGAGGAGTCTGCTATGAAGCACTTTAGCTCTTAGAATCGGGTGGGTAGGTCAAGGTGGAAACCCTGAGGCTGGCAGCAAACCGATTTAATTCAAGCAAACCATCATCACCAAGTCCGCTGTGGCCCAGATGCGGCTTCGTGTTGGTTAAAGAGGCCTTGTCGGGCCGTGGTGACCTGCTGTACAACTGCTGGGTAGCCTGGGTTCTAGAACTTTACCCTGGTCTTTTTAAGGGAGGAGACCAACCCATGTTTATCTAGGTCTGTACTTGAATCTCAACTCTTCATAGGGATGTTTGAGAAGCGAGCCCTAGCACCCATTTTAGAGCCGGAGAAACAATGCCCAGGCAGGCACAGCACAGACGAACCTTCTGCACTCAGCTGGCAGCAAAAACCCAAAGGTTAAGATAATTTTTAAAATGCCAGATCATTTTATGGAACAAGGTCTAGGCCTTGAAGGGCTGGTGGTAAAAATCTAAGTGTTTCTTATCTACTTCAGCTTGGAACAGACAGATAAACATTAGGACTTATTTAAAAAAAAAAAAAGTGTTGTGCATGAGAGTTTCCAAGCAGCATAAATCCTTCTGTCTTTTGCAAGAGAATAAACAGTACCCAGCAGGAGCGGAGAGTCGACCCAATGAAATAAACAAGTTCTTAAACAGCTCGCAGTGGGAGAGGCTTTCCTGGCGGACGGCAGGAACAGCAAAAGCAAAAGCTTTCGGCGAGGGCCACGGAGGGTTAACTTCGGGGCGAGAGGCCGCAAGCTTCCCTAAGGCCTCAGCTGAGGCCAGCCGGGGTCTGAAGCCAGAGAAAGGAACTCTGTGCAAACTGCAGGCCAGGCCATTCTGGCCCTCCTTGAGGCTAGCACCGGGGTGCATCGGAGTCCCAACGCGGGCTCCAACTCCAGAAGCGAACTCTCTCTGAAAGCTCAAAAAGCAACATCTTGCCCCTAAGCTTCATAGCCTTGATGGTCCCTACTGGCTCACCCAGGACGGCTTCCAACGCAGCCACGGTTCAGATTCAAGCATCGTCTTTTTGATTCTGAGAGAAGGTTTAACCAAACACTCCAGAAAGAAAACAGAAAGGCAAGAAGAAATAATAAACTAGCTTCACAATGAATGATGTGTCAATTCTGGGGTGGTGAATGGCTTATTTATAAATAAGCATCACTTAAAACTACGCAGGAAGTTCGCGTGACAGCATAAACAAGAGAAACTCAGGAACTCCTCTGCCGCAAACCTGGTGCCTGCTGGAGAGCCAAGCTCTGCCCCTCTGTTTTGGTGACTCGAAGGCTCACTCCAGTCTTTTGTATGCCTGTGCGGTCCCGGGTGAGCCTCCCAGTTGTAAATATTTGCCGTTCGCCCAGAGCTGGCCAGCTGCTGAGACTGTAGCTGACAGGCCTGACAGGCCGAGGGGCCAGGATGGGGAGGGGAATGGAGGGGAGGGGAGGAGCGGGG
>PITB01013759.1:0-48268 GCA_004024585.1 Paradoxurus hermaphroditus | reverse complement strand
CTTGGCCAAGTGTGGTCTCTCTGGAGGTCCTCAGGAAGAGGCGATGGGTGAGGGTTGGTCTCCCCTGGGGGCAGCGTCCTTCCTGGGCAGGATACGCATGCGTGTCTTCTCGTTCTTCACCCCCTGAGTTGCAGAGGCGGAATGACTGTCCCGGCTTCGGGCAGCCACTGAGAGTAAGTTCTGGCTGCGTCTTCAAGTTCTTCTTCTCTTATTGTACACCAGGGGCATCGGACTGTCCCCTTGCCTTCCACTGCTTCTCTGACCCAGCCGAGTGACTTTCGGTGACGCGTTGTAGGTCTCACGAGCCCTTTCTCTTGATTCTGGGAATTCCTGGCTCACAAAGCGTCGTCATGAAATGGAATCAAGAGCAGTGACTGCTCCTGGATGCACGGCTCATCTCCATTGAATTTTATGTATTTTTTGAAAAGTGTGTTTACTATGAGAGAGAGAGAGAGAGAGAGAGAGAATAAGTGTATAGGGGAGAGGCAGAGAGAGAATCCCAAGCAGGCTCCGTGCTGTCCGCGCAGAGCCTGATGCAGGGCTCAACCCCACGAACCGTGGGATGAAGACCGGAGCCAAAGCCCAGAGTCTGACGCTTAAGCGATTGAGCCACCGGCGCCCCTCATCTGCTCGGGATGTACAGCTTTGAGGCTGAATGTCAGTAAACATTAAGCCTTTTTTCTTTGCTTTTTCACTTAACGTTTTATTTTTACGTAACCCGATGTGGGGCCAACGTCAAGACCCCATGATCAAGAGCCCCGTGCTCCACGGAGTGAGCCAGCCAGGCGCCCCCGGTCTCTTCTGTTTCCTAAGGATCGGCTCTGGTTGGCTGCCCCTGGAACTGTAGATCCAGAGGTTGTGAAGGCAGACTTCCTTCTCAATTAGGTGCTGGAACGTCTGTCGTTGTCCACGTGGGGTTGACACGCCCGCCAGTCGTCGTAGGCGAGAGGCCGCTCCGCGTAAACCGTGGAGCGATCCGCCGGAAGGGTCTCAGTAAAGGAACACCCCTCTGCTCTTCGGACACCCTCGGCGGCGACGAGCAAGGCAGGGGAAGGAGCGTGCCCGCAGACTGGTGCCGCTCGCGGCTCTTCTGGGTAAGCCTGCCTTTCCCCTCGAGGGGAAGCCATTTCAGAATCCCTCGTTAACTCTCCCCGAGGACTCGTTCCCGCGACTGGAGAGAGAGCTCGTTACAGTACTGGCTTCGCGTCCGTTCTGCGGTTCGGTGGCCCGACCCTGGGGGCCGGGCCGAGCTGTCGTTCCGGTGACTCTATCGATCCGAGGCCCACCGCACCGCACCACCTTTGGTTTTAGGGTGATTATTGGTGATTTTAAACACGATAAAACTTGCACTGCTTGAAGAAACGTAACCCGGCGTAGGTGGACCCGTATTTGGGGAGCAGTCACGTAACACGACACAGGATGAGTGTACATTTGCGGACAGCATTTTCCAGCCCCTAAAAGGTCCGACGTGTAGTTGGAGAGCTGGTGCGTGCTCTCTCCGGTCCCCCCTGAACCCCAGGTGTCTCCGGGCCACCGAGGGAAGGGTAGAGGCACGTGTGAGGGCTGCTCAGCCTGGGCAGCCGTCTGCGTGGGGACAGCCGAGGTCAGACCCAGGACCGAAGCCAGGCAGAGAGGCCTTCTTCCTCCCGGAGGATTTGCTGGCAGAGTACGGTTGCGGCTGATCAGCGGTCACGGCCGTGTCCTGGGACCGCCGGAACCGTGTCCCCCGGACCGGGTGGCTGAAAACAGCACACGTGTATTCTGTCTCCATTCTCTTCTGCAGTTCGGAGGCCGGAAGTCTGAAGTCCAGGTGTCACCAGGGCCACCCGCCCTCCAAAGGGTCTACAAGGGAGGAGTCTTCCTTTTCTCTCCCCTACTCGCTTCTAAGTATCGCCAGGGACCCTTGACGTTCCCAGACCTGTGGACACACGAGTCCATTCGCGGCCTTCTCCTCGTGCCTCTGTTTTCACGTAACTGTTTTCTTATGAGGACACCATTCCTATGGATAACCCCCGGCGTACTCCCTCCCACGTGGCCAGCCACCTGTGCGTGACGCGCGCCCGTGGCCATTAGACATTTGTACAGCACAGCCGAAGAAGCCCAGTTACAAACCCCCCTTGTCCTTGATAAAATCAGCATGCAGGTGCAACAGGGCCCCGAGTGCGGGGTTCCGCGAACGGTCAGTGCCCGGGCGCTCTCGCTGCCCAGGACCCTGTGCAGGCAACGAGGTCACAAGCAGGCAGAGGCTACAGTTCACTCGGCGGGCTTTTGTTTCGTGTTTTTCTGCCAAGTGTCTGCCGATTCCAGCGGTCTGTCCGCCAGGAGGAGATGTTTCATGGACTGCGTTTCACGGAGGTGCAGGCGCGGGCTCCGTGGCTTTGCGCACCCACTCTGCGTTTCATGTCAGGGACCCGCTCCCTGTCACGTGGCCCGACCAGGCTTTTTCACACGACTGAACTGGAGGAACGGGCCGGGGTTCTGGTGACGACGTCATCTGTGGGGCCCCCTGCCTTGTCCCCTGGGATCTTCTGGGAACCGACCCCCAGCATAGACTCTTCCGGACCCCCAGCTGCCAGAGCAGATCCTGGGGCCCGGTGGTTCTGAGCGTAGCACAGCCCCCCCACCCCACCCCCGTCCTGTCGGAGCTGTCGGGGGGCAGGGAGAGAAGCAGCCGTGTGCCCTTTGCGTTTTGGTGCCCGGCCTCCAAGGACCTGTCCGTGGAGTCTTGTCCAGTTTCCTCGGAAGAAATGGGTGAGTCTGCAGTGCTGAGTTAGAATCTTTCTGGACTCCCCGGCTCTTTCGAGGGGAGCGTGTTCAACACGTCTGCTGAGAAATGCTCTGTATTTGCGAGTCTCAGAGCGTGGAAGGAGAGACCTTGACCTTGGCATTCCCTCTCCCGGCAGCGGTGGTGGCTTCAGATGGTAAACAGGAGGTCACCTGGGTCACCTCTGTCACCACGTTCCACCCCCTGGAGACTGACTCGGGGCCCTGGAGACTCGGCTTCCAGTAGCAGCTTTGACCACAGGGAGTGGTTTCACGTCACAATGACACCCCCCGGCTTCATAACTGGAGTCCCAGTTGGAGCACGTAAGCCCTCGTCGGCTCCCTCCATTCTGGGTGTTAACGTCAGACTCAGGAAAAAAGGCAGTGAGCCACAGACTAGAATTTTGCTTTGGAGGTAAAAAAACAAACAAAAAAAACCAAAAACACCTAAATGCTGTTACATGAGAGAGCCTACGTAGTCTAAAGCCACAGAGGGACCCTTTCTTTCAGGCAAATCTTCTGTTCTGCGGTGATGCAACATGCTTCTTGCGTTTTTATGTCGCCAATTTGCTAACGTAAATCAGACGAGTTTAGGGGTTATCTCATAGGAAACTAAGAACTTTAAGCAGGAACTTTTCTTCTAATCTGATAAAAAGTACTATTTGTACCTTCTGCAGACGGAAATGCTTAACTGAGGGGATCAAGTTATTTGTTGGGGATTTAGAGGAAAAAATATCAGTCTGGTTTCTAAGGCTGCATGAATCTTGGGAGGTAAATGAGTTGCCCAGTAGACCTAGATTTTACGCTTAAAAGAGAACTATTTCATGGTGGCAAGATAGATGCGTTTAGTTTGGGTCTTTGCATGCTCGAAGGGAAATAAATGGAATTAAGTAGTAATTATTGGCTTGGAGGGAGTGGACAGGGAGCGGTTAAATGGGGGCAGTTTCTAGATCAGGGTCTTTTCATTTCTGCCAGTACACGTGTCAGCCCCTGTATCGGTCATCCACGCCGTGTAACAAATGATCCCAGCACTCGACAGCTGACGGCTGGAAGCGTTTATTCTCTCACCCTGGCTCTGAGACTCAGGAATCCAAGTACACATTAGCTGGATGGTCTGCTTCAGGGTTGTCTCAAGAGCCTGTGGCCCAGGCTGCGGTCTTTGAACATTCTCGCAGCTGGGGGAACTGTTCCACGCTCATTCCCGTATGTGGAAGTTGGAGGGAAGCCTCAGTTCCTCACCTCGCGGGCCCCTCTGTAGGGCTGCTCATGGCCCGGCTTCCCCCCGAGTGAGTGATCCATGTGAGGAAAATGGACAGAGGGGAAGAAGGAGTGAGGGGAGAAGGAGATAGGGAAAGAAAGTGCTGGAAACCATAGCACTTTCATAACGTAATTGCAGAAGTGACATACCATCGGCTCTGCCGTATTCTTTTGCTCACACAGACCAATCCTGGAACGTGGGTTGGGGCTGTGCCCAGGGTTCGAATACCAGGGAGTGGGCTCATTGGGCACCGTCTCAGAGGCCGCCCACCACAGTGCTCTGTCTTTCACACCCGTAAAGTTGCATCTCGGTTAAAGAAGTGCTCCTTTGACTACATCACCAATCATCAAAAAAATACTGGAGAAATTCTTTGTTTATTTAGCTGTGTCCATGGCCTAACCTTTGGAGCCGATAGAGCCTACGGGTAGAGACCGCCCCTTTACTGCACAGCAGTGAGTTAGAGAACGGTCACGTGTACCTATTTTGTGCTCTTAACTGTGTTCTGGACACAAAAATAGTTTCCCTCCAATAGCATGAAAACATGGGTTGAGCTCCTAATGGGTGAGTGTGTGCCTATGAATCTTCCGGTGACCGTCAGACTTGCAACTCTTTTATTTCTAATCCAGGTGCAGTCGACGCAGCTTATATGGGTTGCAGGTGTGCTACGTGGAGACTGGGCGACCACAGACATCACGAAATGCTACCTTCGTTATGTGTGGTTACCGTCTCTCACCTTACAAAGTTACTACGGTATTACCGACTGCGTTTCTTGTGCTGGACTTGGCATCCCTGTTACGTGTCTGTTTTGTAACCCGGAAGCACCTCTTCCTCCCCTTTTACCTATTCTGTCTACCCCCCAGCCCCCTCCCTCTCTGACAGCCACAGTTCTCTGTATGTATGAGTCTGTTTCTTGCTTTTGTTATTGCTGTTTGTTCATTTGTTTTTTAGATTGCACACGTAAGTGAAATCATACGGTATTTGTCTTTTTCTGACTTACTTATTTCCTTTAACCTGATACCCTCTAGCTCCTTCCATGTTGTCATCAATGGCAAGACTTCATGAACTCTCTTTGGTGGCTGAGTAGTAGTCCGGTGTGTATATGCCACATCTTCTCTGTCTGGCCGTGGACACTTAGGTTGCTTCCGTGTCTGGGCTGTTGTAAATAACTCTGCGGTAAGCACCGGGGTGCAGGTGTCTTTTTGAATTAGTGTTTTTGTTTTCTTCGGGTAAATACCCAGAGTAGAATTACTGGATCATATGGTATTGCTATATTTAGTTTTTTGAGGAACCTCCATACTGTTTTCGCCGGTGGTCACCCCAGTTTCTGTGTGCACGTGTGCACACACCAACCCTTTCTCCACGTCCTCACCAACACTCGTTATTTCTTGTCTTTCGGAAACCAGCCATCCCAGCTGGCGCGAGGTGGTATCTCGGGGTGGTTTTGATTTGCATTTCGCCGATGATGAGTGACGCTGAGCATCGTTTCATGTGTCTGCTGGCCATCTTTACGTCTTCTCTGGTAAAAAGTCTGTTCAGGTCGTCTGCCTAGTTTTAATCAGATTATTTGTTTTCTTGGTGTCGAGTTGTGTGAGATCTTAACATACATTGGATATTAACCCAGTTTTTTAAAAAAATGTTTTTTAACATTTATTCACTTTTGAGAGACAGAGCATGAGTGGGGGAGGCACAGAGAAAGGGAGACACAGAATCTGAAGCAGGCTCCAGGCTCTGAGCTCTCAGCACAGAGCCCGATGCAGGGCTCGAATTCACTAACTGTGAGATTGTGACCTGAACCAAAGTCGGACACTCAACCGACTGAGCCACCCAGGCGCCCTGGATATTCACCCCGTTTTGGATATATTCCTTGCAAATATTTTCTCCCTTTCAATAGGTTGCCTTTTCATTTTGTCGATGGTTTCCTTTGCTCGACAAAAGCTTTTTAGTTTGATGTAGTCCCAGTTTAGTGTTGCTTTTGTTTCCCTTGTCTGAGGAGACATATTCTGAAAAATAGTGCTAAGGCTGATCTCCAAGAGATGACTGCCTGTATGTTCTTTTATGAGTTTTATGATTTCGGGTCTCACATTAAGGTCTCTAATCCACTTCGAGCTTATTTTTGTGTATGGTGTGAGAAACTGGTCCAGTTTCATTCTGCTGCACGTAGCCGTCCGGTTTTCCCAGCACCATTCATTGAAGAGGCTGTCTGTTGCCTTTTGCGTATTCTTGCCTCCTTCGTCATAACAGTTTGACCCTGTGAGTGTGGGCTTCTTTCTGGGCTTTCTGTTCTGTTCCATTGATCCGCGTGACTATTTTTATGCCGGTACCTACTGTACGAAATTTTATCTCTCACTCATGATTTCAGAGATGGTAGCATCTTTACTGCTCTTTGCTCATATAGCACTAAAGTCATTCGTTCACTCATTCATTCATTCCTTCAGCAGACACTTAACTGAAAACTTCTGTGTACCAGGCATTAGGTGAGGCCCTGGAGAGGCTATAAGGGCAGAATAGAGTAATAAAGACAAACATCTCCTTTTTTTTAATTAAAAAAAATTGTTTTTAATGTTTATTTTATTTTTGAGAGAGAGAGACAGACCACGAGCGGAAGAGGGGCAGAGAGAGAGGAAGACCCAGAATCTGAGGCAGGCTCTAGGCTCTGAGCTGTCAGCACAGAGCCTGACGCAGGGCTCAAACCCACAAACTGAGAGATCATGACCTGAGCCGAAGTCAGACGCTTCGCCGACTGAGCCGCCCAGGCAACCCTGGGCCAGCATGGCTTTGCAGTAATCTGAGGCACACCAGCTGTAAAGAAATGAGGCTGGTGAGTCGGAATTCCATGTGAGCAATTCAGGACACTCAGGTGACTTAATGAACATTTCATAGGCCTCTAAAATTTTCGAGTTGAGAAGGAGGGTTTAGGATTCTCTGGTGTTTTCTGGGCAAGGCAGCTGCAGGCTGGAGAGGGGGATGCCTTTCCTGACTGCAGAGCCAGGAACCCGTGACCTGACCCCCAGGACAGCCTTCGCAGGAGCCGGGTCACGTGGCCTCTGTCAGCCTCCGGAAGGTCAGAAGCCCCCGGGGGGTTTAGTCCCCGGCACTTCCAAGTTCCGATGCCGGGTTGGAAACCCTTACCTCGCCCTCAGTGTGGCCGGCTGCTTTGGCACGAAGCTTGGTGATGCCGGACCGTTTGCGTCTTTACAGCTAGTGGCCGTGACCCTGTGCCTGGCTCGTGGAGGGCGTTTCTCCCCCTGCCCCCCTTTCTTTTTTTTCTTTTTAAAGTTTTCCTTGGTGGATTTCCACCCCTGCTTTTCAAGTCCAGCTAAGGGATATGACCCAAAGGGTTAGGACGGTGGGATGCGGGGAGGAGAGGGCGGAGGCCAAAAATAACGGAATAATAAAGACAATGGCATTTTGAATGGTGGAAGCCTGAGACCTGTATGAAGGTTGTAACCTGGCGAGATTGGGCAGGTGTCTCCGCCACGGTGGCCAAAGCTAACGGTGCCTGACGTGTCGAAGCTCCGCAGCGAGGCGGACTCCTAACGATGAAAGAGAGGTCGGTGGGAAAGGGCAGGGACGGCTGTGGGCCCGGATCGGGTGAGTGGGTTGGCGTGTGCGTGCGGGGCCTCTCCCCGGGGGGGTCGGCCGCGCCGTGGTCCCAGGTGTGAAGCGTCGCGCGGTGGTTTCCCTCCCGGGGTTCACCAGAGAGCGCTGGGCAGATCAGGGAATGCTGAGAAACGATACCCGTATATGTTATTAGAGATGGCTTTATTCCTTGTGTTCCAGACTTCTTTAGGGTTCACCCCGTGGCTTCGTGAACGTGCGCTCTCTGTTCCAGGGCCCCAGCCCGGGCACCATGGTCAGCTTCTCTCCTTATTTCCTCTGGGCCGTGACAGTCTCGCAGGCATTCCGGATCTTCATGACCGTGATCGTCTGAAAGAACGCCGGGTCATGCCTTGTGTAGAATGTTCTTCAGTGTGGGTCCGGCTGATGTTTTTCACACGATTACACTGGGGTTGTGAGTTCGGGGGACAAAGACCGCAGAGGTGAGTGCCCTCGGGTCCCAGCCTGTCGGGGGTCTGTGCTGTGCACGCGGCCGTATCTCCCGGCGCTGGGGTGTGCTGGGTGTCTCCAGTATCGGCTTCCCGGCTGTCCCGTTCCCGGTGCCGTGCCATCAGCCGCGTCCCCAGGGCCCGGCGGGCGCCTTAGGCTTCGCCTCCCGGCCGTCGGTTTTGTTTCACGTTAAAGTAACCGGTGCCGCTTTATTCACCAGCCTCCTGACGGACGTGACTAGAGCTTTCTCTTGGGCTGCGGATCTGGGTCCTCCTTTCTCCTAAACCTCCCCCGGGACGGACCCCGGGCGGCTTCCCGCGGGGCCTCCCTGGCACGGGGCCTCCCTGTGCGGCGCCGCCCGCGGGTTTGTGGCCCCCTCCCCGTGTCGGTGCCGCGGCCGCTCCGCCGACGCGTCCTTGCTGGCGGCCTCTCTCGGCTCGGTCTCCGGACACAGCACCCGGAGTCGTTCTGGGAGAAGAGAAATTTTTGCGCTCCCAGTTCGTAAGTGCACGTGACGCTCAGTTACCTCGCACGACGGCGGCAGCAGGGCCCGCCGGCAGAGGCAGGCTCGGGCACCAGCCGGCCCTGGGTTCTTACGACGCGGACAGGTGCCTGCCCGCTGGGGCAGGGGGGCGCCGGGCGGGCCGGAAGGGGAGCGCGCGGTCCCGGTTACGTCAGCGAGAAAATGAAATTGGAGGCCTTGTTAAGAGGCCTTCTCCTCTTTGTATTTCTAGAAGCGGCAAAGATCAACCATAAATATTTAATGTTGTATTTATAGACACGAGCGTCATAAAACCTCAAAAAGGTGGCTCCTGGGAGGCTGGCGAGCGTATGCCTGGCAAAGAAAAGCGTTTCCCCAACGCATCGCGCTACAGAAGCCCAGGCGTCATGCATGTTGTGAGAAAAGGGAGAAATAGGTCATCAGCTACCTTATTTGTCTTATTGATACTCACCCCATGCGGAACTAGCAATTATTCCTGGTCGCCAGGGTTTTCGTGAACTTCGGTGATCTTAAAAATAATGTGCAAGTTGAAAAAATAAAATAACACAGAAAGAAGAGAAACCCCTCTCAACCCGCCGGCATGGAAGCTCCCCATCCGTGTTTGGCGTATCTCTCCCGAAGCGTTTCTAGCCGTGCGTGGGGGACACCGGACAGCCAGCTCCTCGCGCCTCTCTGGCGCTCGCCCGTACAGGGCGAGCGTTTGCTGTCCGCCAGCGCTGCGTGAGAACACTTTTCTGCCTCCGTGCCGTCAGGTTCGCGTGCCGTAATGTATCGAGCGCGTGTAGTTGGAGATTTAGACTGCTTCCGAGTTTTGCTTTAGGATAGATTTCCGGCAGTAGGACGGCAGGGCTCTCGGGACCGATTACCGAACGGCTTCCCCAGACGTTGTTCCAGCTGCGCGGCGCTGTGAGGGGCGCCCGGCGACAGCGCTGCAAACAGCCCACGGGAGTGTGGTCCCTGAACTGGGCATGCGCGGCGTCTTTCTGCATACATGCGTATCTTTGCATTTCTTTGATCACTAGTGAGGTGGGAGGCTTTATCTTGTTTGTCAGCCGTTTGCTTTTTTTTTAATGGACAAAAGCCGTTTTTTTTTTTTTTAATTTTTTTAAATGTTTATTTATTTTTGAGACACATAGAGGCACAGCATGAACAGGGGAAGGGGCAGAGAGAGAGGGAGACACAGAACGGAAGCAGACACAGAACCCGACGTGGGGCTCGAACTCACAGACCGCGAGATCATGACCTGAGCCGAATCGGCCGCCCAACCGACTGAGCCACCCAGGCGCCCCAAAAGCCGTTTTCAAAGGCATATCTCGGGTTCCCTTTCTCACCATCCCACTTTCTGGGTTTCACTTGAATGTCATTGTTTTACGGATTGCATTGTCAGAGTTTCAGCTAAATAGGTCTTTTTTTTTTTAATGTTTATTTTTGAGAGAGAGAGAGAGAGAGAGCACGCGTGGGGGAGGGCAGAGAGAGGGAGACAGACTCCGAAGCAGGCCCCAGGCTCTGAGCTGTCAGCACAGAGCCCGACGCGGGGCTGGAACCCACGAACCGTGAGACAATGACCTGAGCCAAAGTCAGACACTCAACGGACTGAGCCAGCCGGGCGCCCCTAAATGGCACCTAATTGGTTCGTTTCTGGTGTTTGCTGGTACATTAGTGTCTTCAGCCAAACTGAATTAACATATTCCAGTCACATGTTGAACAGGATCTGTATCCAGAAGGCAAGAAGGGCAGCTAGCAGATTGATCTTCTGATGCCACACATACACGTGTGTTTCTATTTTTAACCCTTCGACCCCTTTCCTTAAAGGTGTTCACGAGTGCCAGAGTCGCGGCCGACCCCTGTTACTGTGTGTCGATGTCTTCGAATGTCACAGAGACGTGTGGATTCAGCTTATTTCCTCGTGTGTTTATCAAGAGATGGTATTTTTATAGAACGACAGCTCTAGGAAAAGCAGACATTCTTATGTTAGCCAATAAAAGAATGTTGAAATATAATTATAAGTTGGCAAACTCACGAATTTGTTTCCAGTCATCATTAGCCAAAGTTCAGTGTTTCTCACGGATGTGTGTATGTGCGTGCATGTGTGTGTACGTGTGTGACATATGTCGTCTTATGCAAATGAGTTAATTGAGTATCTATTTTGTGGCAGCTCTGTGCTGCCTTCGAAGCCCTGAGCTGTTTTATAATATGCTCAGGATGAGGAGAAAATTGTGCCTAAGTCACTCTGAATCCTTATTCAAAGAAATGCCGTGATAACATCGGGGCGGGGTATCTGCCCTTTACAACATAGCAGATGCGGCTTCTTAGTGGTGGTTGTATGGTTTTGCTCGAAAGTACGTTGAACAGGCGAGAGGCTAGCCAGGGCTCGAGTGCGTCATTTGCTGCTGAGGTTCAGTAGATGAGCTAACCCGTGGAGAAGGGGCCGTGTTTTCTCTAATAGTGGCCATTTCTGGGGACTCAAGATCCCATTTCCTCTGTGGGGTTTACTACCCAGAGTAGGCGTTTTCTTTGTTCTGCAGTGTGCACACGGGCCTCAGGAAATCAGGGATGGGGGGCGGCAGCCCTGTCCCACCTTGTAGTCCAACATGCGGCTCAAGGTCCGGGACTTAAAATTTTTTTTTTAATATATATTTTGAGAGAGAGACCGAGTGCGAGCGGGGAGGGGCAGAGAGAGAGGGAGACCCAGAATCCAAAGCAGGCTGCAGACTCCGAGCCGTCAGCACAGAGCCCGACGCGGGGCTCGAACTCAGGAACCGTGAGATCATGACCTGAGCCGAAGCCGGACGCTCACCTGACCGAGCCCCCAGGCGCCCCCACAAATGCCGTTTTGTAGTAGCCAGGAGAAAAAGCGAAAACAAAGCATTGAAATTACTGTCACAGCACAGGTTACCAGGCTGATACTGCAGTACGCGCTTTAATATGTAATAGTGCCAGAATATATTCTGTTTGACTCTGTATTCATTTCAACAAGCGATCCACATAAACACACGACCCACAAAATAGTTCACGTCTGTCTGTCTCTGTGCCGTCTCGTCTGTGAAATGCGGCGTGTAACTGGGGTTTCCGGCGCATGCCGTAAATGCGGCCTCGTCTACAGGTCGGTCCGGTCGCAGGCTCTGACCTCCAGGATCTGTCTAAAACTGTGAAAATTAGTTCATAATATGAAAAGGAATTTTCAAGAAGAAACTTACACTATTTCTAGGAGGAGATAGTTCTAAACTTTGATGCTTTATTAATGTGTTTGGAATGGGTAGAGAAAAACTTACTGCAGGCCTATAATTTAAACCTCTGCTCGTGGGCCAATCACAGGGGAATCATGTGGCCCGGAAAGCCCCCCTCCCTCCATCCCGCAGGTCGTAATCAAAGGATTTTAGCCGCCCCAGGCTTCTTAGAAGCCGTGCTGACCGGCCGTGTCCAGTAAGGTGGCCCCCAGCCCCGCGGAGTTGCGGACTACCCGGAACGGGGCTGGTGTCACCGAAGAACAGACTTTAACGCTTTATTTCCTTTTAATTGATGTAAGCAGGAACATCAATACTTGATTTAGTTATTGGAAAACTTCGAAGTACGTTGGCAGCCACGTGGACACGGGAGTCTGTGTTTTCAGAACCGTAACAGCAGTCATGTATTTCCGGTGAAAATTCAGTTTCCTAGCTGCGATGTGTCGCAAGTAGAAAATACACAGTCGCCAAGGATTTGGAGACGGAGTTGGAGACGGGCGTGGCAGATCTCCGTCATTTTCCATGCCGAGTGCATGGCGGGAGTGGTGCTCTTTGGGATATGCGCTGGGTTACGTTTCATCCTGAAAAGTCACCTCACGGGTGGCTCCCTTGACCTTCTCAGCTCGAAGTCAGGCGTCCGCTCACCTTCTGTTTCTCTTGGCCAGTGCACGTCTAGGTCCAGAGTTCGTCCAGAACGAACGGAAGAGCAGTGCTTGAGATGGCAGGCTGTCGGTGAGCGAAGGGATCCCGGGCCTCGCGCTTTGAGAAGCCTGCCATACCCTCCAAGGGACTCAGGTCGATGATTTGTCGGGCTCGGTGTTGGGCCGTTTTCAAGCCTGGCCGCCTCGCCTCACCTCTGCCCACGTCCCCGCTGGCCCCGGGAAGGCCCGGCCCGCCTCCCCCGGAAGGGGGCCTCCGCCTGCACCGTTCTCCCGGTCCGCACGGTGCGCCCGGGGGATAAACGTGGGCGGCGCGCTCAGCCTCGGCGCAAGGGCTGTCAACCTGTCAACCGAGTTGAGGGCGGCCGTGAGGGCGGAGAGCGGCCCGGAGGAAGCCGGCCGTGCCGCCTCTGGCGAAGGCGCTTTCTTCAGGCTTCGTTCGCGGGGTGCGACACCCTCTAAAGAGTTAGGATTTGGTGCCAAATCTAGAAAAGAAAAAAAAAGACAAGATGGAGTAGCACGTGATACTTGTTTCTCAAGGCACTGAGATTTTTAAATTTCTTTTAATGCTTACGAGAGATAAAGAGCACGAGCAGGGGAGGGCAGAGAGAGAGGGAGACACAGAATCCGAAGCAGGCTCCAGGCTCTGAGCCGTCAGCACAGAGCCCGATGCGGGGCTTGAACTCACGAACCATGAGATCACAACCTGCCGAAGGCGGACGCTTAACCGACGAGCCGCCCAGGCGCCCCTGGACGCTGTGATGTTGAGAACGCAGTCACGAAGCTTCCGACCTGACTTCTCTGGCCTTTGGGCAGAACCAGGTTGCACGGAGAGCCTGTGCTTCAGGCGGGGAGGGCGTGGCCGTGTGCCCACCAGGCTCCGTGTCCGGTTCTCCAAGGACGAAGGGGGGAAACAGATGCGCTAGCCGAGGCGCCCCGGCCCCTGCCTGCACTCTAGTAAAGGCGGCATTACCACAACTGCACGCGAGAGGCGAGTTCCAGACCGCGGGACACCTGAGCCGTGTGTAGTACAGCAGGACGTCTACAAAGGACAACGCTGTCCCACTGTTTGCAGCCCAGCTGGGCGCTCTCTGTCCCTTGCCCACCGCCTACTCTGGAGGTTTAGCCAGGTGACCAGAGACCTCTCTCTTTGTCCGTGAGACGGGAATTGGCCTCCCCCCTGTTAGGAGGACCGAATGGCGTGCCCGAGACGAAAGGGGAAGGGTGTCTGGGCCAGAGAGCATGTAATGCGGTGCTGGGCGTCCCCTCTCTGCCAGAGAGCGTCTCGTATACGGGCGTCTTGCCCAGGAAAGGACTTGGTCTTCTGTCTTTATCATCCCCATGCCGCATAGTGTGTAATATTTGCACACAAACATCTCTAGAGGAATGCCTAACATTCTTCAGTCATTTCCATTCACTCCATCTTGGTCCAACTTATAATGTGTGTTTACTGAGCACCTACTATGTATATCAGGAACTTTTATTTTTTCAATGTTTTTAAAGTTTTATTTATTTTTTAGAGACAGAGAGAGACAGTGTGAGCAGAGGAGGGGCAGAGAAAGAGGGAGATGCAGAATCTGAAGCAAGTTCCAGGCTCCGAGCTGTCAGCACAGAGCCGGCGGTGGGACTCGAACCCACGAACCACGAGATCATGACCTGAGCCAGATGCTTAACCAGCTAAGCCACCCAGGCGCCCCTATCAGGAACTATTTTAGAGAGCAGTGAACAGAGCAGACAGAAAAACCGCTTCCATTCTAGGGGGTAAAAAATGTGCGCTGGGCGCCTGGGTGGCTCAGTTGGTTGAGCGTCTGACTTCGGTTGAGGTGAAGATCTTGAAGTTCATGGATTTGAGCCCCGTGTCGGGCTCTCTGCTGTCCGCACAGAGCCTGCTTTGGATCCTCTGCCCCCTCTCTCTCAGCCCCTTGTCTGCTTGCTTCCCTCTGTTTCTCGCCAAGTAAGTAAATAAACTTTAGAAACATCTGTGTGACACATCAGAAGTGGTGCTAAAAATGAGAGCCTGTGAAATCATACTTCTGTCGCATTTCGTAATTTTCAGAAACCGGCAGTACTTACCACAGAGGAGATACTAAGAACCACACCTCTGCCACCAGGGTACGGCCAAAGTACTGAACTGTTTATTATTTTTAAACGTTACTATAGTGTATTTGAATTCTTTGTTTATAGTTGCAGCCATGTGATTAGAAACCAAAGTTCTTTAAATTCTTGTTTGTTTTAGAGAAATCCATAAAACACCATTTTCTGTTATATACTGGTACTTGGCTAATGAAACTGCACACACACCTTTTAATGTACCTTTGCCAATTAGAAAAATTGTAAAGCGAAATTGATTTCTCCCGGGGCTTGTGCAGAAATTAGCAAACATAATGCTTTTCCCGTGATCTCGTTTTAAACTGCCGAGAGGTTTGTGATCATGCCAGGTTGAATGAGGTGAGCCGCTTAATAAGAAGCCCCTGATTTTGTTTTAATAACGCGTTCTGATCCAGGAAGGAAAACTCAGACTATATTTTCTTACAGAGGCGGCGCTGCTAAAACGTATGCAGATGGAACGCTTGTTATCACAAGCCTCTCATGGCGTTTTGCTTTCCGGGGAGCTCTGTGAATCATCATCCTCATTTTTTCTCAGTGTGTTGGTTCTGAACGCCCCTCCTGACCTGCCATGCAGAATTTCCACTCGGGACAGTCGTAGTGTTAAACGGAGGTTCCTGCCCGGTAGAAATTAAGAAGAGATTAACGCGGTCACACCCAGCCACTGGAGGCTGCTGTGGGTGATGAATTACTTACACACCCTGATGTGCGCGTAGCGGGAGAGACGTGGATGACAAGTACTTAAATGTGGACTTGAACCATAGACCGTGTTTTGAGTAATCGAGCCATTAGGACGCAGTGGGAATGCCGTGGTGGGGAGGGAGGGAGAGAGAGGCAGGGCCGCCCTTGGGTGTTAAGTTTAGTTTCACCTGACCGATGGTTTTTGGCTAAGTTGGCTGGTTTGGTGTCCGGCAGGTCCTGCTTTTTGAAGCAGGCATTACAGCGAAGTAGTGTTAATAACGATTGGTCTCCTGCATTTTTTTTAATGTTTATTCACTTTTCGAGAGACCGACCATGAGCGGGGGAGGGGCAGAGAGAGAGGGAGACACAGAATCCGAAGCAGGCTCCAGGGTCCGAGCTGTCAGCACAGAGCCCGACGTGGGGCCCGAAGTCACAGACCCCGAGAGCATGATCTGAGCCTAAGTCGGACGCTCAACCGAGTCAGCCACCCAGGCGCCCCAGTGTTCCGCGTTTTTTTTTTTTTTAACGTTTGTATTTATTATTGAGAGACAGAGCATGAGCATGGGAGGGGCAGAGAGAGGGGGAGACAGAGAATCTGAAGCAGGCTCCAGGCTCTGACCTGCCAGCACAGAGCCCGACGCAGGGCTTGAACTCACAGACCAGGAGAGCATGACCTGAGCCGAAGTCGGACGCTGAACGGACTGAGCCCCCCAGGCGCCTCAGTCTTCTGCGTTTTAAGTAGATGCCTCGTAAATCTCGAGCGTGTTCGTGTGATCTGATCATTTTGGTCTGATTCCCCCACCCCATCTCTCCACGGAGTGCGCTCTGATAGAGGACACTGGTCTCCGGTAGCCGAGTGCCACGGCTCCGTGTTCCAAGTGCCTTCCAGGGGGATAGAAGTTCAGGTTCACCAAGAGCTCGATGACTCAGACCGTCCTTGGGTTGTTCCGTTTTGTTTTGTTTTCATCTTGATGAAGAAGATGCTCTAAATATAAATATATTGTAGTAATTACTGTCTGTTGATAGTAGTATGTGACCCGCTAATTAATAAAACCGAGTGGCATATGGTAAGTGTCGTTTTCGGTTAAATTTGTTTCAAACAAATACATTGAGGGTTCTTTTCTAAGGAGCATAGCTTTAGAAGATGGAAGACGGAAACTCGGGGCACTGCTGGCCTTCCTGCAGTGATGCCCATAACCGTGTGAAGAGGCTTCGAATGCCGGAAAAATATGAACAAGATCGAGTTCCTGCCCGTACAGCGGAGGTGTCTTGCAGAGCACATAGGAAGAAGCCAAAAGGCTACACTTGTACCGAACATGGAAATGGACTGACACATTCACGTGGGGAGATAGAACGGGGTTCTGAGTCAGGGTGCGGCTGACATTTGGGGATGGACAGTTCTTGGTGGTGGGGGATTGCGGGACGGCGAGCGGCATTCTTGGTCTCCACCCCGCCAGGGCCAGGCACCCTCCCCACAGCAGTTATAACAGCCGAAGCCGATCCTGCCCGGCGCCCCTTGGGGGAGGGGGCGACGTCACCCCGTGTGGAGAGCCGCTGGGATCGGCAGGTGAGTGTGAACCGGTGTGAGGACCTTGGGTCTTGCACCGGGAGGCAGCGTCGGAGTGTCACGGATTTGTCACAGCACGGGGAAGTAGGTCGTTCCGTGTCCTCGGAGCCTGAGGACGCACTGAGCACCCCGTTCCTGCTGGGGTCAAGGAGGCTAGACCTCAGCGCCTTTTGGAGGAAATGAGGTTGAAGCTGCTCTTTGAAGGCGCAGGTGAGCAGAGACCGAGGAACGGGATCAGAGGTCAGCGTTATGTGTTCTGTTTAAATGTATCGTATTTCACAGGCACACATTTCACTCTGCGGAGAGCTGCGTTTAGAGAAAAAAACCAAAACGTCCATGAAATGAGTTTTTCTAGCCTAACATACCCAACAAAGCGGAAAATTTACTTATTTCTTTTATTCATTAAAAAAAATTTTTTTAATGTTTATTCATTTATGAGGGACAGAGTGTGAGCAGGGGAGGGGCAGAGAGAGAGGGAGAGACACAGAATCAGAAGTAGGCTCCAGGCTCCCAGCTGTCAGCACAGAGCCTAACTCGGGGCTCGAACCCGTGAACCATGAGATCACGACCTGAGTCGTAGTCGGACGCTTAACGGACTGAGCCACCCAGGCGCCCCGAACATTTACTTATTTCAGTTTGAATTTGCTTATTTCAAATTGGATTCTTTTCTAATATTAAAAGACTAGTTTTAGTGACAATAGTCTTCATTTATTCCTATTCTAAGGCATTTAGATATTTCATTTTGTAAAGGGCCTTGGAGGACCGGGGGGAGCGTCTGGAAGATTATATAGTCATTTTACTGCGTTAATTTCACATCATGAAGTTGTAGCCATTTAACCTTCTCGGTATTCTCGGGACTCCGAAACCTGAGCGGTCGCTATTGGCTGGTTAGAGCTTCGTGGCGTCAGTGCAAAAGACTTCTTTGAGTCACACACGTTGTAAATGGATTTTTCACTCAGATCATGGGTAGTTTTGTGTGAAAACACCGAAGTCGTCTGTCGTTCCCCTCCCCCCAAACGTGGCCTGAGTATTGTCACGTTAATGGAAAAAGTCAGCATAAGCTGAGCTACCTAAAAACCGAGGCATACGCATCTGCCGTTTTCCGTCGTTTTTACCCTAGAGCGTGCGGGTACCAGTCCTCTGTCACCAGTACTTTGCGGGCGGGCGTCCCCTTGCTGCGAGGAGGATTCGCCCCCTGGGGAGATAGGCCAGCGCGCCCGGCGCATTCTGCCGGCTGCCTCGCTCCCCGCTGGCGCGCGGGCCCCTGCAGCGACACCGTCGCGTGCCGCTCCAGCTCTCCGCCGTCCGCGCCCTGACCTTTGTGGAAACGACTCCCACGTGGCCAGTCTCTAGAGCGCGCGACTTCCTTTCCAGAAACACGAGTTGTGCACGTGTAAATCCGCGCCTGCCGGGCAGGAGACGGTAGAACGGCCGTTGGGAATAGGGACTCCTTTGCAGGGACTGGGCCGTTTATCACTTTATCGTTCGGCCTTGCAGTGAAGTGAAGTCTGGTGATGAGGGATGTGCTGGGCGAGGCTGGTTGTAAGCTGGGCGCGATACGGTGTTAGATGCGTGTGGAGGCACCATGGGGACGTACCGCCGTCTGCTCCTGACTGCGTGAATTTAGAGGGATATAATACCACACAGCTTCTATTTCCAACCCTACTTGATGCTTATCATTAACGCTTATTACAAAGTCCCGCAAGTCCCGAGAATGGCGCATGAGTCATCGAGACGGAAAATGCGACACCGGGTAGAATTTGGGTGTCAGATACATCTTCCTGTATTCTGAAGCTTGTTTTTTTTAATTATCATATGTCCTAAGCTGTTTATTTAACATCTTCTTGTTGTGTCAGGGACGCAGCTGAGCGTCCTGGATACAGATGTTAGTCAGACACCTGTCGAGCTCAGGGTCGCTGATAACCCTGCTGGACCTAGACAGGCAGTGAGCAGAAACAAACGAGAAATTTGGTAACACATGACATGAAAGACATCGGCAGGGTTGTGTGAGCAAGTGACTTGTGGGGGAAGGGGCTCCATATTAGAGGTAAGAAGGCCTCTTAAAGATGAAACCATTGAGTGGAAGTCTGGGGGATGCAGCTGCAGGGGCTAGAGGACAGTTCGGAAACAGCACGTGCAAAGGCCCGGTGGTGAGAGTGAGCTTCGGGAACGTGGGAGGTGAAAAAGAGGCCGGGCTAGCCGGTTGTGCTGGCAGCAAGCATCCGATTCGGAGATGGGGTCGGAGCCGTGGACAGGGAACAGCCATCAATCAGTTCCTTGTGAGACACAACGACAGAGACAGGTTTGGACCTGAAGCCCTGCACTGCCTTCCACCACACCTGCGGGTGGCTGGCGGCTGGGCGGGTACGGGACTGGAGGGTGCAGAAGGCGGTCTCGCTTTGCACTCGCAGAGCTCGGCCGAGCCGGGAAGGAAAGCGCAGATTTGGGACACTTCAGCGGATCTCCTGGCCGGAGGGGGGCAGGTCTGCTGTCACTCCCTGAGTGGGAGGGCGGTGTCGTTCACAGAGACAGCAGGCTGCAGGAGGGGCGCTTTGGCGCGGGAGGGTGCGGGGAGGTTTCCATCGTGAACAGGCCGTGTTCGGGGCGCCTTCCGAGTACACATGTTGTGGGGAGGAGTGTGCAGTGGGCAGGGCCCAGACCAGAAATGCATGTGGGGTCTCGCGCCAGCGGCCAGAGCTGCCAGGGGAAGAGAACGGCCCAGGCCTGCCCTGTCAGTGCAGGGGTGGCGGGGGGTGGGGGGGGTGGGGGGGGTCCCAGAGCTCAGCCAGAGTCCGCCTTTCGGAAACTTCAGGTGCCAGAGTCATTCGATAACCCCTTATATTTTCATAAAGACTTCCGCAAGCTCGTAGGAGATCAGAATTGGGCGAACCCGCCGTCTGGAAACTTCCCGAGAGAAATTTGTTAATGTCATCTTATTAACTCTGTTTTTGTTTTAAAGTAAGGGGAACAGCTTCCACTAAGAATTATGCCTAAATTTCCGTTTTTCCCTTTTTATTCTGACTTTGTAGCTTTCATCCGAGGTGGGGAGAGAGGATTTGACCGAGATTAATTAAGTCGGAGTACTCGTTATTTTTCTTAGGCTTCTAAGAGTTTTGCCGGCAACCGCAGTACAATGCTCAACGAACATCATGTAACAGCACAGTGTGTTAATTTTTTTACAGGCTTTTATGATATTTTTTAATGGTTCTTTATTTTTGAGAGAGAGAGAGAGAGGCAGAGCACGAGCAGGGGAGGGGCAGAAAGGGAGAGGGAAACACAGAATCCGAAGCAGGCTCCAGGCTCTCAGCTGTCAGCACAGAGCCCAATGCAGGCCTCAAACTCATGAACCTCGAGATCGTGACCCGAGCCAAAGTCGGACCCTCAACCGACTGAGCCACCCAGGCGCCCCATGAATGCCTTTTGTGATCTCGATTTAACAAGAATTCCATCCCATTTCCCAGCCACAGTGATTACTATGTATTTCATTAACCAAACCGTGTCATTCTGCTCCTGTGTGGTAAATTCTCTGAGGACAGAAGCGGGCCTGAGAATGTCCAGGGGTGACCAGCATTCAGAGATTTCAGAAAGGGCCAAGATTCTGAGATGGTTTCTGGACGGTGGCGCCGCTCCACCAGGCAGTGTCTGAGCGCGTCACCTACGAATCTGAAAACGACTGAGTCCAGTTTGTGTTTCGTGGTGAAGGGTTGAAGCCGGCTCAGGCCGAGAAAGTGGTTACTCGTTCCTGACTTGCTAGCTTCCAGGTAAACTGGCCGGTATCCCTATTAACCCTCAGCACGTAGGGTCTTTGGGAGAAATACATTCCCATTAAAAGATTCATTTCCTTTGAGACTTTTTTTTTTAAGAGGCTGCTTGGGATTCTCTCTCCACCCCTCCTCTGGTCTGCTTGCTCTCTCAAAAATAAGCATATTTAAAACCTTACCATATTGACCATGTTACTTAAATTAAGTATTTAGTTTAGTGGCATTAAGTATATTCACCATCCATTCCAAGGGCTAGTTCATCCGCCCAAATTAATTTTTGTGACTGTTTATTTTGGGAGAGAGCATGTGTGTGCACACTTGCACAAGCGCAGGGGAGGGGCAGAGAGAGAGGGAGGGAGAGAATCGCAAGCAGGCTCTGGGCTGTCGGCGCAGAGCCGGACTCTGGGCTCGATCCCACAAACTTCGAGTCACGACCCGAGCCAAAATCAAGAGTCGGGTGTGTAACCAACCAACCCACCCGGGGCCTCCATCTTCCCAAATTAAAACTCCGTGCCTGTTAGGGCAGTGGTTTCTTCCCCTTCCGCCCACCCCCCAGCTCCTGGCTATTCAGTTCTACTCTCTGTCCCTGTAAGTAGATGTTTCACATGAGAAGGATCGTGCAGTCTTTGTCCTTTCGTGCCCAGCGTATTTCGCTGAACAGAGTGTCCTCAAGATTCAGCCGCAGTGTAGCACGTGTCAGAATTTCATTCTTTTCAAAGGCTGAGTAGTACCGTGTCACGTGTACGTGTGTGTGCGTGACACGGACATGTTTTGTCGGTGCATTCGTCGTCGGCGGGCGTGTGGCTGTTTCGGTCTGTGGGCTATTGTGAGTGATGTTGCTGCTATGTGAACGTTCCGTCCGAAAATCTGTTCGACTTCCTCCTTCCAGTTCTTTCATGTACCTAGAAGTGCGGTTGCCGGATCAGACGGTAATTCTATATTTAGCTTTGGAGGGGGGGCTCTCCTACTGTTTTCCTGAGGTTCATTTTGAAGTAATCTTTGTGAGACGCGATGGAGATGGCACCCAGCCGTGACGCGCGGTCTCTAACACGCGAGCTGGCGCACGCCCACAGGCTAAATTTAGCCCGGCGCCTGCTTCGGCACAGTCAACAAGCTCAGGATGGTTTTTACATTTTTAAATATCAAAAGAGGAGTAACGCCATGATCCATGACCATGCTATGAAACCCAGATGCTCCTGTCCGTGATTAAGGTGTCCTTGGACCACGGCTGCGCCCGTCGACCTCCGGCCTGTCGTGACTGTTTCTCCCTACAGAGGGAGGGTGCGGGGATCGTAACAGACGCCCTATGGCCCACGAGGCTGAGGATGTTTACTCTTTGACCCTTTGGGAACAAGTTTGCCGACCTCCGGTCTAATAGGTGAGAGTCGTAAGCAGCCAGGGGCGCCTGGGGGGCTCAGTCGGTTGAGCGTCCCAACTCTTGATTTCTGCTCACGTCCTGATCTCACAGGTTGGCGGGATCGAGCCCCGTGTTGGGCTTTTTGCTGACGGCACGCAGCCTGCTAGAGAGTCCGTCTCCTCTCTCTCTCTGCCCCTCTCCCTGCTTGTGCGTGCTCTCTCCCTCCCTCTCAAAATAAATACGTGAACTTAAAAAAAAAAGAATTGTGAGCAGTCAGCCAAACATTGTTACATCTGTTGACTACTGTGCCGACGTAGCACGGGGTTTTCCAGTGGTCATTGGAGGTACCTCATGCTGTCCCCCTGTTAATCACACGGTTCCAAACCTCGTTTCTGTCCCTTTTTCACAGGTAAGCATCCGATGCTCGTTGCCAAACCCCCACGGAGATGCAGACTATAAAATCCCAACCCAGTTTTTTGTTTCATTACTATTTTATTTTTAAGTAATCTCTATACCCAGGGTGAGGCTTGAACTCCCAACCCCAGAGCAAGCATCGCATGCCGTGCTGACTGGGTCGGCCAGGCGCCCCAACCCCAGCCGGGTGTCGAGACTCGCCCATTCAGATCCGTTTCCTTCCCCATTCCCGGTTCCAGAATTTGCCTCTCGGTCCTGTCTCGTAAGGAATCGTTTCTCCCCCATGAATAAGAGAGAAATCTCTGAGTATCGGAGAAACCAAGTGGAGGAAGATTTCTCAAAAGGCACCTGTTTTTTTCCTACACTTGTTTGGACAAGGTCTCTACCCTACCAAAAGGCAGTCTTCTATTTTTAATCTGTGATATTTCAATAAAACCATGTAAATGTCATACTTGGAACCGGAGGGTGTTTTCAACATTTTTTCGCAAAGAGCGTTTCTCTGCGGCGGGGGCCGTGTGTGCGTTGTGAACAGTTGTATTCGCACGACCGGAAATCTGCAATAGCGTTGGTTTTCTCCGTGAACGTCTTTGTTCCTTTCACGAAATCTTCAGAATACCATGTCGGGGCAGCCCTTCGTTCGGGGTTCAGTTTATGGTGAGAAACGTCCCCCCCAGACCTTCCTGATGGACACAACCTATACCACAGGCGCCTTTACCCTCCTGCATTTAACATACGTGTCCCCCATTGTGAGCGTATCCCACCCCCAGCCCCTGCATCTGCTGGCAGCCGTGACTTTGTTCTCTGTATTTCTGGGTCCGTTTTTGCTTTTCTCGTTTGTTTGTGTTGTTTGTTTTGATTCCACATTAAGTGAAATTATATGGTATGTCTTTGTCTGTGTGACTTCACCTAGCATAACGCCCTGTTGTCCATCCATATATCATTTTCTGTCCTCCACGCCCGTGATCTTAGGACCTGAGAGAAATTCGAACAGGCTCAAAGGAAATCAGGCAAAGCTTAAAGTGGAAAACACTGAAATTCGGTTTTTCCTGTATTAGGTTTCATAGGAAATAGGGGTGTTGGTATTTTCTCTTTCTGAAATTGTGTTTGAGATTACGTTTGCACGAAGGAAGCTCTCGCCCACCGGACTGGTAAACTGTATCAGTAAAGGGTGGCCAGGTGAGCGCGTTCGGGGAGTACAGCGAGGAGACACTCAGTAGGCTGTTCGGGAATTTGAGTATCTGTACTCGGTCTGATCCGATTGGTTTTCGTATTTGACTGTTCTTAATTCCTTTCTCAAACACACTTGCTCGTTTAAAAATACGGTTATTCGGGGGGCGCCTGGGGCCTCAGTCGGTTAAGCTTCTGACTCTCGGTTTTGTCTCTGGTCATGATCTCATGGTGTCGTGTGTTCAAGCCCCACGTTAGGCTCCGTGCCGACTGTGCGGAGCCTGCTTGGGGTTCTCCTCTCTCTCTCCTTCCCCCAACCTGTCTCTCTCAAAGTAAATAAATAAATAAATGTTATTTTAAAAATTCAGTTATTTGAAGACTGAAAAGTTTCCATTTAAGAAAACCACACATAAGGGCGCCTAGGTGGCTCAGTCGGTAAAGCGTCCGACTTCGGCTCAGGTCACGATCTTGCTGTTAGTGAGTTCGAGCTCCAGGTCAGGCTCTGGGCTGACGGCTCAGAGCCTGGAGCCTGCTTCGGATTCTGTGTCTCCCTCTCTCTCTGCCCCTCCCTCGCTCACGCTCTCTCTTTCTCAAAAATAAACATTAAAAAATAAAAAGTAAGAAAACCACAGATAAATGTAGTTACATTCCAGTTCAAAGGAAAACTTGATTCACACTTTTACTCATATGACTCTTTTAGTCCCTGTTAAGAAACTTCTGGAAATTTATTCCTTTAGAGCAGGGATTAGTATAGATGTTGTTAGGTGCGTCTTAGCTTTTTATTTTTTATTTAAAAATTTTTTTAACTGCGGCAGAATACACATAAAGGTTCATCTTGTTTTATTTGTATTAGTTTTTGTACTTTCGTATATACGTTTTCTTTAAAAGCCTGAGAAAGTGGCGAATGGGACGAAAGGAATATGGCAGCGTTCCAGTGGCTGGGGCGTGGAGTTCTCGCTGCTCCGTGGTGCCCATCATCGCTTCGGCGGCTCTCAGCCTGCGTGTCTGGCCTCGCACGGATCCGAACACGGGAACCTGCTGCGTGACTGTAGCGCGCCGCGCTCGTCTGCGGCGTGGGGAGATCCGGTTATTCGCCGGCTCCGGTGCGGGCTCCTGGGATTGGCCACGGTCGGCCTCCCTCCGGGGCCGAGATGCTTCTCCCGGGCCCTGCCAGACCGCCTGGTGAGGAGACGCGCCCCTTTCCCAGCCCTGAGTGTGACTTCTGGGCAAAGGCCACCCTGGAGTCCAGACAAGGGGAAGCCAGCTTGGACGGGCGCTCGGGATGGAAGCACAGCGTAGTTGAGCTGGGCGAGCGGAATTAGGGAAGAGTTCGACCTTCAAGGGAAACGCGGACGGATAGAAGAATGGCTGAGTTCTGTGTCTTTTATTTTATTTTATTTTATTTTATTTTATTTAATGTTTATTTCTTTTTGAGACATAGAGACAGCGTGAGCAGAAGGGCAAAGAGAGAGGGAGACACAGAATCCGAAGCAGGCTCCAGGCTCTGAGCCGTCAGCACAGAGCCCGACGTGGGGCTCGAACACACAAACCGCGAGATCATGACCTGAGCCGAAGTCGGCCGCCCAACCAACTGAGCCACCCAGGCGCCCCTCCAGTGTAGTTTTAAAAGTGTGTAAAGGGGCGCCTGGGCGGCTCAGTCGGTAAGCGTCCAACTTTAGCTCAGGTCATGATCACGCAGTCCTTGGGTTCGAGCCCCGTGTCGGGCTCTGTGCTGACGGCTCGGAGCCTGGAGCCTGCTTTGGATTCTGTGTGTGTCTCTCTCTGCCCCTTCCCCGCTTGCGCTCTGTTTCTCTCTCTCTTTCTCTCTCTCTCTCTCTCAAAAGTAAATTAATGTTAAAAAAAAAAAAAAAGAATCCCTTAAAAGTACCCCCTAGAGACAGACATTGTGGGGGAAGGGGAGGGCGGTAGGGTTTAGTGCCCAGTGGCCTGGTTCTCCCCTTCCTGTCCCTGCAGGGACGGTGACAGTGTGGGGGACAGCGCCACGCTGAACGCTGGACTCGCATGTGGACGCTCTGGCCCGCGTCCTCCCGACTGGGCAACGTGAGGTGCCTCCGTTTGACGTGACGTCAGCATCCGGCTTGGCCCATCGGCGGGACCGTGGGCAGCCCTGGGGAGCCCATTTGACTCACGCAGAGTTTAAGAGTTTTGAAATCGTTTGTTCTTCTTTACGTTTCAAGATTCAGTCGCCCTTTTATTTATTTTTGATCTTTATTCATTTATTAGAGCATGCAAGCGGGGGAGGGGCAGACAGAAGAGTAGGGGATCCAAAGCCGGCTCTGCGCTGACAGGCCGTCAGCACAGAGCCCGACGCGGGGCTCCAACTCACCAACCATGAGATCACGACTTGAGCTGAAGTCCGATGCTCAACCAACTGAGCCACCAGGCGCCCCTAAATATAATCTTTCTTAAAGGCAAAATGAAGATGGCGTTTGCAAACTGATGAGATGGTTCTGTTTAACTCCCACTTCTGTGACCCGTGAAAGAACTGGGAAGTTTGAATGAAACTTTCTGCACTTGGGTCCTGAAGTCAGCATGTTGCATGACGTGACATTTGCACGACTGTCTCAAGGATGCCTGGCGGCAGCTGCGTGAATGGCCCCCAGGGACTGGAGACCCCCGCTCCAGTCCACGGCACGCTCCTGCTCTCTCCCTTCCCTGGGATCGTTCCCGGTGACAAAGCATACACCTGCTTTACTTCTAGAAGAAAGCACTTCTTTCTCTGCGTGCTGAGGAGATGAGTGGGCTGTTTAAATGCAGTAATGAGTCACGTCGCACAGGTTAATGAATCCAGGGTGGTGGTGCGCCGGGGCAGGGGCGGGCGAGCTACCGGCCATGGGCCGACCCAGCGCACAGCCTACTTGTGCAGATAAAGTTTTACTGAAACGGTCCCACACCTGTCTCTGCGTTTGTCAGTTCCTGCTTGGCAGCGTCAGAAGCCAGTTGAGTAGTGGCAACAAGAGTACGGTGGCAGGGCTCACGCCACTTACCGTGTGGCCGTTTGCAGACCAGGTGTGCGCACCTCTGCTCCGCGGCCTGGAACTTCCCCTCCGCGGCCGTGTCTAGCTATGTCTCCCAGTTTTGAAGCTCTGTTCCGGAAAAGGGGAGGGTGGTTAACAGAGGAGCCTCGCCACGCAAATAGTAGAGAACCCCAAGAACCTTTCACTGCGAGTACTGGAGGCCCCGTGTGTTTCCCTCCGTGTGATGTTTACGTAACAGGAACCAGCGTTTAGTTACTAAAATGCCTGGCTTGTGCACTTTGTCATCGAAGATCCAAAACATCGTTTTCTCAGAAGATTTTAAAACGAGGTGTTAGTAGCATTCATGATACAGTCACCTACTTGATAGGATGGGCCAGTTTTGTGGGGTTTTTTTATGAGAGAGAGAGAGAGAGCACAAGCAGTGGAGAGGGTAGAGAGAGTGGGAGTCACCGAATCCGAAGCAGGCTCCAGGCACAGAGCCCGACGCGGGGCTCGAACTCACAAACTGCAAGATCATGACCTGAGCGGAAGTCAGACGCTTAACCGACTGAGCCACCCGGGTGCCCCTAAAAATCTTAAAATGAGAAGAAAATATGTGGTTTAAAAAAATTTTTTTTGTTTAAGTTTTACTTATTTGAGAAAGAGAGAGAGGGAGAGAGAGAACCCCGGACAGGCTTCACGCGGACATTGTGGGCGGGGCTCCAACCCAGGAACCCAGAGATCACGACCTGAGCCGAAATCAAGAGTCAGATGCTCAACCGAGGAGCCCCCCAGGCGCCCCAGAAGAAAATGTTTTTATATTCACCATTGCTGCCGGTCATCATGCCTTCGCACAAACCCAGATGTCCTTCCGGGCTCTTTATCCTTCCCTTGAAACCACGTCCATCAGGTTTTCTTAGAGGCCGGGCCTGTGGCCGGGAACTCTCCCTGCATCTGCTTGTCTGGAAGAGTCTTTTTTGTCTTCATACGTAAGCCTGTTTGGTCTGAGAGTGGTTTTCAGCTGACACACTGTTTCAGCTCTCTAACGATTTCCTTCCGTCGTTTCCTGGCTTGCGTGGTATTTGACGAGAAGTCCGGGAGTTTTGGTGTCTTACCCTCTGGTTGTAGTTTGTGGTTTTTTCCTCTGGCTGCTTTTAAGTTTCTTTTTACTGCAGATTTTCAGGAAACGCTGCCTCCTTAGGGTTTTCTCAGGAGTTCTTCCTGCTTGGTGTTTGTTCTGCTTCATGGATCTGTTTTACCTTCTTTTAACCTGCAATTTCCCCCAGACTTCTTCGACCTTGGAAGCTTTGCTTTACGTGACGCATTGTTGTCACATCGAAGAACTGGCGTTTTAGGAACAAACACTGAAATGAACCCTCCCCCAGGTTGGGGTGACGTGAAAGTCACCGGTCACTAACTCCGCATGTTTATAACCCCAGACATGTCCCTGCTCCGTGTGCACAGGGTACGGATGCTCTCACTCGTGAGACGGGCATCAGCCGGAAGGGGCCGGCTGGCCACCAGCTCCGTGGCCACACGTCCGCACTGACCGTTTTTCCCGTCTCAAATATGGGTCAGAAATTCTACCACACTTTCTCCCACCTGTGCCATGAAGACCCGGTGACGAGTTAGTGCACCCCGCAGGAAAACTGACGGCCCGGCCGGGGCGACCACCCGCAGATAATGAGACTGCAGTCAGTGATTCCAAACACGTTCAGACTCAATATTTTCTGTAGACAAATACTGCCATTTGACCATGCAGACTGTTTTTACTTTGATTTGATTGTTTATTTTGAGAGAGAGCCTGCGCGTGAGCGCGAGCACGCAGGGGAGGGGCAGAGGGAGAGAGAGAGAATCCCAAGCACTGTCAGTGCGGACCCCGACCGACACCCAGCGTGGGGCTCAGACCCGTGAACTTTGAGGTTGTGACCTGAGTTGAAGTCGGATGCTTAACCAACTGAGCTCCCCAGGAGCCCCTGCAGACTATTTTTAAAAGAAAAACCTTTTGGGGCACCTGGGGCGCTCAGTCGGTGAAGCGTCTGACTTCGGCTCAGGTCATGATCTCACGGTCTGTGGGTTCGAGCCCCATGTCGGGCTCTGTGCTGACGGCTCAGAGCCTGGAGCCTGCTTCCAATTCTGTGTCTCCGTCCGTCCCCCCCCCCCCCCCCCCCCCCCACCGCTCACGCTCTGTCTTCAAAAATAAACAAACATTTAAAAAAATTAAAAAAGAAAAACCTTTTAAGATTAACTTACGTGTTTCTGACATAAACTGATTTTTGAAGAACATCAGAGGTTAGGCTCTTGAAATTCGTGTACAAAAGTACTAGCCTTTTCCACTAACAATACACGAGCGTTTTTCTAGCTCATAAGCATCACTTTAAAAGGGAAGGTGTCCCTTCGGGGTTCTCGCTTCAGGTTTATACGTAAACAAAAAGACACGCGTTGACTTACAGTGGCAAAAATTAATCCACCCGAATGAAGGGTTTTCCAAAAATGAGCTTTTTTTAAAAAAATGAGCTAAGAGAGGAGGAAATAATCCAGGCGTTGTGACTTTTCCCTTTTCGGTACCCGTTTTCCTAGTTCAGCGAGTAAGAAGGGCAGTGCGGACGCTGGCCTGATTAACTCCTGACGGAGCAGGCTTATCCGGAACTGCCCTGTTTCTCGATACCGTTATAATATTAACTGTAACGTTTATCTTTATCGGTCATTACCATCTGGGCACACCGGCCTTCATTTTCGTCAAGTACCGTCATCTTTAGGTTTCACACGTCCAAAGCCTAAAAAGTGTGTTTTCATGTTTCTGTAGGAGGACACCCGGTCTTCCAACAAAAACCTCAGTTGGTTTATTGGAATGTCTGGTGACTGGCGTGTTCAGAGTCTGTCAGATCACCATCTCTGGAGTTTCAACATAGGCCAGCGAGTGGTTCAGAGACGCTTTGGGAGCCTGGGGTGAACCACAGCACGTGGGCCGTGGGGAGTCATCACGCAGGGCGTGCCCCCACACAGGGAGGAGCCCCTCGAAGCGGAGCTCGAGAAGGGGCTCCCCAGAGCCCCCTACGGGTCCGAGCCGTGAGGGGACCGTGACAGCAGAGCGATGCTGCTTGCGTGGGATCACCTGGCGTGACACGGCTGTTGGCGGGGCGTGGGGTACGTCTCTGAAATCAGTGTGAGGTTCTGGTAGTCGGGCGTCTTCCGTTATCCGATAAAGGATTAAATGAGTCTATCGCGCTTGGAACAGAGCCAGGCAGACGTTAGGTGTCGTTTCGCGTTAGCCACTCTTCCTGTTTTTTATTAACTTCATGAAACCCGCGTGTCCAATGCGATTGGATTGCGGAACCGTGTTTCCAGGCGGCGCAAACCAGACGTGCGCCGACAACCTGGACCACATCGTTCTGACGCTTTGGCGCGTTCATACCTCTAGTCGTTGGGCTTCCAGCTCATCTGGTTCTCGGCTTCCCTGGCGCGGCGCTGCCCGTCACCGTCCCCGGTCTGTGGATAACGATGCTCACGCACCTGCCGAAGGGCGCCCGGCCCCGGTCGGGTGTCTCGCCCGTGCCCTTCACGGCGAGTTGGGTCCTAAGGCTCAGGAATGCCCGTGCGACTCAGCCGTGTGGTCCTGGCTCGGGCCCCTCCGACGCTGCAGCGAAGAGGTCCCCGGGGCTGCGGTTATCTGAGGGTTAGACCGGGGCCGGGTTATCTGCTTTCGTGGCGCCTTCTTCACGCGGCTGGCAGGTGGTGCTGGCAGTCAGTAGGAGGCCTCTACCCTGCTCCATGCTGCCCTGCTCCCCACGGGCAATTAAAAAAAGCAAAAACTTCACTGACGGGGCGCCTGGGTGGCCCAGTGGGTTGAACGTCCGACTTCGTTGCAGGTCATGATCTCACGGTTCATGAGTTCAAGCCCCACGTCAGGCTTCACCCTGACTGCGCAGAGCCTGCTTGGGATTCTCTCTCTCTCCATCTCCCTACCCGTCTCTCCCTCTCCCCCTCTCTCCCTCTCCCTCTCTCTCTCCCTCTCTCTCTCTCTCTTCCTCTCTCTCCTCCTCTCTCTCCCTCCCTCTCTCTCTCTCTCCCCCTCTCCCCCTCTCTCCCCTCCCCCACTTGCTCTGTCTCTTAAATAAGTAAACAAAAAAACCCTTTATTGTGCAAATTGGATTCTGCTCTGCCGAGAGAAAGAGTCAATATTTATATCGTTAAGCATTTCACGTATGGTCAGTGAGAACGTATGCTTCCTCCCTTTGGCTTAGTGATCGCGTGGGCCGTTTGGTTTATAAACTTGGGCACCCGGGAAGGAGGCATTGTGAGGGACTCTGGAAGCGCCCTTGACACCTCTTTCTTTCTGAGTCTAAGACCGGACTGAAAGCGTTATTCACCTTCTAGTAGTTCACAGTAGAGATTAGCACTCCCGAAGAGGAGGGCTCGGCCGACAGCGTCTCCGGACAGGGCCTAATCCACCCTGGGGTGGAAGGCACAGTCGCCCCTGGCTGGACCACTGTGCTGGCATGCGGACACGCTGTAATAATGCCAAGGCTTTCATTCGGTGTTACGGGCATCCGCCCGAACGCTCAGCGTGAAATCCGAAGGGGCACCCGGGCAGCCACCGGCAGCTCGAGGGGCCTGGTGGATCTGCCCAGAACAGCGGGCAAGCCTGAACTCAGAACTCAGGTGCTAAACCTGGGGAGGGCGGGGAGGGGCGGCGGCAAAACCGAACAAATCCAGTTTCTCTGATCGCCTGACACCTTGTGAAGCTCCTGAACGGGAGAGTAATTGGCTTTGCTCCGAGTAGAGAAACGGTGGGTTCTTCTTCTTCGTGGCATGTGCGGTGCGGAGCCATTTGCCAGCTGTAGCTGTGAGCCGGGGCGGGGGGTTAGGGGGCGGCCCTCGCCCTCCTGCACGGTGCTCCCTGTGCGGACCGCCCCGCCTCCCCCCGGCAGAACATCAGCTCCCCTCCTCAGGCGCCCGCTTGCTTACCTCCCCCCCCCGCCGCCCCACCTGTTTGCCTCTGTCAGTCCCGGAGAGGACGAGGCTTCAACAAAGGAGGAAGAAGGCAAAATGATGTCGGGCAGTTCCCCTCCTAGGTATACACCCCGAGGGCTGGAAAACGGGCTCCGACGCTGGCCCACGACCGTGCGTAGCAGCACGGTTCCCAGCAGGCCAGATGCCCTTCAGCTGATGGCCGGGTGAACAGAACGAGGTTCATCCGTACGGGACGATCCTGGTCAGCCACAGAAAGGCCGCATACGGCTCAACCTTGAACTCGTCATGCCGAGTGAGATGCCAGACGCCGAAGGTGTTCTTTCTTCCGTCCGTGTGAAATGCTCAGGTTGGGCGAATCCCGAGAGACAGTAGGGAGCCTGGAGGTCGCCAGAGCCGGGAGAGGGGCGGCCTGATGAGCGCGAGGTTTCCTGTTGGAGCCATGGGACTGTTTCGGGACTTGACAGAGTGGACGTTGGCACCGCACTGCGACTGTCCTGAGGCCTTATACCTCCTCCGTGGACAGACTGCCAGGGGGTGTCTACCCCACGCCTTGCCGAGAGCTGAGGAACAACCAGAAAATCGCACGGTCCTTTTTGTGTCTCCTACTGCCTTGGAGAGTGAAGAACGTGTTGCGTTTGGCACGATCATCGGCGTGTCGCACACAGGCTTCGCGGTCCGTGAACCTTTCGGCCAGTCCTGCTCACTGGGGGTGGTTCTGTTCGGGTACCGATGACGGGAGAATCAGTGACGCTTGGGCGTTAGGAGATCCGATGACGATTAGGCGTTAGGAGATCCGATGTATCATCTTAATTTATTGTTTCTATCAATAAACTAATTAATCTTGACGTGTTGCAGCAGCACAAGAGTGTTATTAACCAGTCATATTTTCCCTTTTCTGTGTGTTTGTAACACACAGATGATGTTAATTACACTCACTGAGTCTAACAACATATATAAAAGATAATCTTCAATTCCAAGACACTAATTTGTGAGTTACCATCTGTTTTGGGACCAGAGAATAAGAATTTGATTCTAAAGGTTTTTCTGAACAGCTTGTAATAAGAGCTGTTTATATATTAATTACTTATTGAATTATTATGGATTTTAGCATTTTAATTTTTGAGCAATTTGGGGCTTATTGTGGTGACATCTGCTCATATTTTGATAGTTTGTGGTATTTAGCAATTTCATCATAAGGCTATGTGTTTCCCCCTGTGGTAATTTACAACTCAATCTCAAAACTAGTAATTTGGTTTCTGCTTCAGGTACTATAAAACGTATTGTCCTGTTTTATCTTTACTCTAGAAGTTTTTTTCAGAAAGAAATGTCTTTGTATCTTCTCAGCACAATCAATATTCTTTTATGCCTGTTTCACTCTGGTGACTAATTTCTGTTCAAAGAATTGTAAGGGATTTTATTTGAATCTCATTTTTCTTCAGTGGTAGGGTTTTGTTTTGTTTTTTGAGAGAGAAGGAGAGTGTGAGCAGGGCAGGGAGAGGGAGAGAGAGAATCTTAAGTAGGATCCACATTGAGTGACACGGAGCCACCCACGCGCCCCCCGTGGGAGATTTTTAAAAATTGCCTTCATTATAACTTTTATATATTCTTATCATTTTTTTTAATGTACTGGAATGAAACTTAAGGGCCTGTGATCCTACCTATAAAATCGTTTTTAACCTCTTTTCTTTAGACAGCATAGGGTCAGTGGGACTCAGTGGGACTAATTTACTTGAGTTTCCTTAAAACGTTTTACGAGGTTCTCCATTCCCTACTAAGAAACACCGTGACTCATAGTTTCACTGGTGGAATCGAATTATATTAACCCTGGAACTTTTTTATTGTCACTTAAGGCGACTGAACAAGAATTTAGAGAAAATAGCGGGCCATTAAGTTCCTTAGCTTTTGAGCTTATAGACGATAGCAGGTAATTTAAACGTAGGAGGCTGGGTTCGTTCACAACCAAAGAAATTCTGTGAGGAAGAAGGTAAATATTGCTCGGTAAATTCTGGTTGATTGCATGGTGTTTACGTTGACTGAAAAGTAAAAAAACAAGATTTCGATACTTAAGTTCCCTTACGGGCTGTGCACCGGCTTCTTGAGAAGCACAAATGGTGACGTTCGCGGGAAATCGAAACGCCCGGAAACAGTAATGGGTGCGTCGAGATGCGTCGAGATGCGTCGAGTCTGTGCCTTTCTTTTGCTTTACTTTAGGGAAGCCAAAGGAAAAAGAGATTATTTTTTTGTTTTTTTAATTTTTTAATGTTTGAGAGAGAGAGAGAGAGAGTGAGAGAGCGGGGGACAGAGAGGGAGACAGAATCCAAAGCAGGCTCCAGGCTCTGAGCTGGCAGCCCAGAGCCCGACGCGGGGCTCGAACCCACGAACCGCGAGATCATGACCCGAGCCGACGTCAGATGCTTAACCGACTGAGCCCCCCAGGCGCCCTGGGGAAGTAAAATATCCTGTTGTTGTTCCTGTGTGTTGAGGAGCACAGGATACAGGAGGGTGTCCGTATACCCACATGGACATGCAGGCAAGACCGTGATAAACGTTCGCGTGAGCAATGCCCATGAGTTTCTTTAAATCGTGTTTTCTTCTCTTCGAGGTGGGAATGGTTTTAGTTTCTTGGTGGCATGTGACACTGTTCCTAAAAGTATTTCAAACAGGCATTGATCATCACTAAAGGAGATTATCATCAAAGGAGTAGTGTTGAGCTAAACCTGATTATTCCCTTCGAGACTTTTCCAGCACTTCTACCTGTACAGTACAGTACCGCCTGGCCATTCTCCTTTCTCCTCTTTCACTTTGCAAGGAAAACCGCACGGTCCGTGTGAAAGCCGAAGACGGAGATCATGACCTCAAAAAATGTGTTTCGTCTGAGCTGAGATCGAAGAGGAAAAGTGTCGCCGATTTGAAAAGGAAAACAAAGAAGAAATAGGAGAGGCCAGGGGCAAATGATTCCCAAAGAATTTTAGGGTTTTGATTCAACTCTTCTGTGTCGCCCTCCCCCCCGGCAGGTCCTGGCGGACAGCGGGCAGTTGATGTGATCGGATGCCGGGGGCCCACTCGTCCCGAGGTCTACACATGACGTCACCGTAAAGGTAAGCGGTTCTTAGGATTGTTTATTTTTATTTTTATTTATTAAAACTTTTTTAATGTTTATTTACTTTTGAGAGAGAGAGAGAGAGAGAGAGGGAAACAGAGTGTGAGTAGGGGAGGGGCAGAGAGAGAGGGAGACACAGAATCCGAAGCAGGCTGCAGGCTGGGAGCCATCAGCACAGAGGTGCCCAGGCGCCCCTATTTTTATTTTTTTAAGTAATTTCTACACCCAACGTGGGGCTCAAATTTACAATCCTGAGGCCAGGAGTCACACACTCTACTGACGGAGCCAGCCAGCCGCTCCTGGACTTTGTTAGCTTCTTAATGTAATGGGTTTGTATCTGCAAAGTGACTTGCTGCTTAACCTTGAAACTTACTAGAACAGCATGAGATTATCGCTTATATATCTAGGAGATGATAAAGTTTCTAGAAGAGCAAATCAAACACGCGCCAAGAGTCGAAGCCTGTATTCCAAACGAAACCTGATATAAAAGTGGTCAGCGTTTGGTAGATGGAATTTTAGGGTTTGATTTTATTATTTACTTTCCATGTTTCCTGTATTATTTACTGTTTACATATGCAATTTTGTCTTTCTTTCTCTAATTTTTCTTCATAAAAATAATAAAACCCACAGAACTTTTGTAATCTTAAAAACATAAAGATGGACATTTGAGGAAGATTTTTGCTTTTTGCTTTAAAAAATTCTATTGGAACTAAAGCGATAGTGCTACATTTAACTAAAGTAAGAATCTTACTGAAGTATTTTTGTTTAAAACCAAGTATGTAAAATTGTTTAACAAAGTAAACGTGTAAGAATCTTGAACAAAAAAATTTTTTTTAATTTTTTTAATGTTTGTTTATTTTTGAGACAGAGAGAGACAGAGCATGAGTGGGGGAGGAGCAGAGAGAGAGGGAGACACAGAATCCAAAGCAGGCTCCAGGCCCTGAGCCGTCAGCACAGAGCCCGACGCGGGGCTCGAACTCACAGACCGCGAGATCATGACCTGAGCCAAAGTCGGACGCTCAACAGACTGAGCCACCCAGGCGCCCCTAACAAAATTTTTTAATATATTTTTTAAATGTTTATTTTTGCGCGCGCGCGAGAGAGAGTAGGTGCGCACATGAGTGGGGAAGGGGCAGAGAAGATGGGGACAGAAGCGCCCTCTGTGCTGACAGCGGGGCTCGAACTCACGGTCCATGATACGGTGACGTGGGCCAAAGTAGGACGCTGGACCGACGGCGCCACCCAGGAGCCCCTAAACGTATAAGAATGTTGATATTTTACTCACATATTTGAAAAATGTAGTTTGCTAGTAAGAACAAAAATTTGTAGGGGCTCCTGGTGGCTCAGTCGGTTGAGCGTCCGACTTCGGCTCAGGTCATGATCTCGCGGTTCATGAGTTCAAGCCCCATATGAGGGACAGACACATATGTCTGTACTGACAGTGTGGAGCCTGCTTGGGATTCTCTCTCCCTTTCTGTCCCTCCCCCACTTGTACACGCAGGTGCACTCTCTCAAAGAAAGATTTGTAAAATGTTCATTGAGTTTGCGATTGGCTTTAACCTAACGTATTTTCGGGATTCCTCCCTGTGGTAGCGTGAATCTTTTTCATGGTGGAAGGATATTCCGTCGTGGGTTACACCACGTCGTTCGTCTGTTCGTCAGTTGGTGAACATTTGAGTCGCATTTGCCTTCCAGTTACGAATAATGCTGCTCCGAGCATTTGGGTGCTAATTTTTGTGCATGACGTCTGTCTCCGCTTCCCCTGGGTACGTGTCGGAGAGCAGAACTGCTAGGTTGTACCGTAACTGCGTTCAGAGTTTTGGTGAACTTGCCAGGCTTTTCCGTGAGTGTTTTTTGAAATGCAGTTGCATCGTCGGCTGAATGTCAGAGGGAAGCTGGGGGAGGGCTGTTGGTCATCAGTGTTTGGCCTGGAAATTAACTCCGTGCTTCGGGGACACAGACTGCCCTTGGGTTGCATACGTCGAGTTCGTACTGTGTGTGACACGCTGGTGTTGACATTTATAGACGACTTTGGTTTTTCGGTTTTTTTTTTGTTTGTTTTTTGGTAGCCTTTGACAGTTCGTTGTGAAGTTTATAAGATGCGAGTGGTCATTTGGGATTATGAGAGGAAAGGCACTCTCTCGAGTACCTTCCGCAGAACCTACGGTGCACGAGTCACATTGGGAATCGACTTGAATCACGTCCCCTGCCCTCTGCGTTGGGGGCCGTGCATCAGAAAGTGAGCGCCAATAATACGATCCCTGAGATTTATATGATTTCTACACGTGTCCTCCTATGAAAGCCATTCACTGCTGACCATGGCGGAGGCGTTTGTTTCCTGCTCTCACTTTTAATATGTTAATTTTTTAAACCGTTTTAACCATTTTTGAGAGAGAGTGTGAGTAGAGGAGGGGCACAGAGAGAGGGAGACACAGAGACACAGAATCCCAAGCAGGCTCCAGGCTGTCAGCACAGAGCCCGACGTGGGGCTCGAACCCACCACGAACCGTGAGATCGTGACCTGAGCCGAAGTCGGACGCTCAACCGACTGAGCCGCCCAGGCGCCCCTCCTGCTCTCACTTTTGAAGCGGTTGGTCTGTTCACGAGCGCACCCACATTCGGGGGTGTTCCCTGCAGTTAGCAGACAGGCAGCGTTCAGGCTGGGGACAGACCAGGAGGATGCCGTCTTCGGGATTGCTGGGAGAAGCGGAACGGGGGCAGTATTTCCTGTCAAGGCTCAGAGAGTAAACGGTTCAGGCTCCGAGGGCAGCCGGTCTGCGACAGCCGCTCCACCCTGCTCTTGTGTAGAAGCAGCTGTCGATCACGCGTAAATGAATGAACGTGGCCGAGTGCCAATAAAACTTTACTTATGAACACTGGAATGTGAATGTCCTCTCAATTTCGTGGGCCATAAAATAGGATCCTTTTGATTTTCTTTTCAACCATTTAAAAATGTAAAACCTCTTCGCAGCTCGGGGGCCTGCCGAGGGGAAGCGGCAGGCGGGGCGTGGCCTCGGGCCACAGTGGGCCGGCTCTTACCTAGAGGGACACACCTGTTCTCCTTCCACCTCTTCCGACTTCCGCTTTTTGAACTGGAGAGGTCTGAAGTGCAGTTCTGGGGGGCCGTGGCCGGGTTAAGACAGAATCCACACTGTGGTCGCTCACCAAAGGCACTGCTCGTGTTCAGGGCGCTGAGACTTTGAGGAGTGCGGGGGCCTTCCCGCACGTAATGAGGAGTGGCCTTAACAGAAGGGGTCTCTGTCGGAGGCAGCTCCTCACCTCTCCCGGGGGACACTTGGCCACCTCTGGAGACCTTTTTCAAGGGACAGGTGCTACTGGCATCTAGTGGGCAGAGGCCAGGGGGTGCTGCTGGACCTCAAACACTGCTCACCAGAGTCCCCGCCATGAAGATTTAAGTGGTCCCAAACGTCAGTAGTACCAAGATTTGCAAAGCCCACTCAGTGCTTTATTTTGTATTTTAAATCTTACCAGCCTTTTTTTTTTTTTTTCCAATGTTTATTTATTTATTTTTGAGAGAGAGAGAAAAAGAACACAAGCAGGGGAGGGGCTGAAAGAGGGAGACACAGAATCGGAAGCAGGCTCCAGGCTCCGAGCTGTCAGCAGAGAGCCCGACGCGGGGCGTGAGCCACACACCGTGAGATCCTGACCTGAGCTGAAGTCGGACGCTTAACTGACCCAGCCACCCACACAACCCTAAATCTTACCAGCCTTACGGTTATGAAAATGTAAGTTGCGGAGCATTTGACAATAAAACTTAGTGCCTACATTTACTGACGTAAACAGGAGGATCATTCGACTCTAATCTATTACTCGGGGTCCTAATGTTTTAAACCTTTTTAAAATTTTTAATTTTATTTTTGTTATTCATTTAAATCGAAATGTCAAAAGATGCTATTATACGAAGACTTAGGAGTGCCACAGCACGCGAGTGAGTGAGGCATTGCCTGCTTTTATATTTATAGAGAAAGCCACAGAGTTTATTTTTCGAAACCCCGGAGGCCATGTTATGTGAGCCCATGACTCCCTGACACAGGAAAGGGAACTATAAAGGACAAAATAAATCTTGTGTAAGTGGGTGAAAATCATAGTGTATTAGAGATTGTGCAGCCAGCCTGTATGTCTTCCTAAAATTTGGTTGAGGGCCTAGTGTACATTGTAGAGAAGCCGTTTCCAACTTCCTAGTCTTAAAGATAATTGAATTTGTAAATTGATTTACAGGTTAATTGGAAGTGTTGGCTTGAACTAAAGTCATTAGAAAAACAGTACTGTTACGTCTCCAAGGCAGTCTGCTTTGAAATCTTGGGTGCACGAACTTGCATTTTAGTGCAGAGAGGGGAGGGGAATAGAAAAGGAAAATTGTGCTGTTTGTCCCATGTACCTTGTCTGGCTCTTGGGAACGCACCCTGTTGGGCGAGAAGGAGCGGTTTGCTGTTACTAGGTTGAGCACCGTTAGGAAGGCTTCCTTCTGGGTCTTCCTCCTGGAAGGGCAGAGACAGATGTGTACATTTGGCGGCGAGTGCGGAGTTTGAGAAAGGACTCTGTGGCCACTCGGGAGGCACACACGTGGATTTGGAGGTAACCCCAAGGACCAAGGACCGGACGCCTTTCCCGTCACATCGGCATCCGCAAGCCTTTAATTAACCCAGAAGGGCGGCCGAGCACAGAAAGGCCCCTTTCTGAATGCCTCAGCCCGGGGACGTTCTGTATCCCCTGAAGAGCAGCACTGTGTCTCTAACACAGAGCCCCTCCTCCCTGCGCTCCCCACCCTGGAGCCTCGTTTCCTACTGAGAAGCGCGGGGTCTTTCTCATGCAGATTATTTCTGGAGACTCTGCCAGGTTTTAATTGCGGTTTAGTGAAAGCGGAAACAGTTCGAGTGCACAGGAGAAAATTCGGAAAATACAAAAAGCGCACATAGAGCTGAAAATCTAGCAAAATGCCACCCCCAGGACTAGACGGGAGAGTTTTTTGGAAGCTTCTCTTCCAGTTGTGTGTGCGGGCGTGGGCGTGTGCACGCGTGTGTACGAAACAGAATTTATCATCGCGCGCATTGGAAACCTACTGTTTTTGTATCTAACGCTGTATCGTGGACTTTTTACCCGGTCATGAAGCGTTCGCTTAAGGACTTCACCTTAGTCCGCTGGCAGTACCATTCCCTGGGTGGTACTGTTGGTAGTGTCTCTGGTACTAAAATAATAGGCTTCGGTAATAAAATAATAGTTGTTTGATTCGATTTATAGTTTTGGGCCATCTGACTGCAAGTAAGTAAATAACTGTAAGATTAGTGACAAATCTTTTCTTTGGGAGGGTATTTTTTATTACTATAAAATACATATATTCACTGGAAAATGACGTTAAGCCTATGAAAGCAAGCAGTCAGGATGGAACCACTGTTTGTGTTTTCCTGTCCCCCCCCGCCCCCCCGGTATTTTCCATGTGTATATTCTATCTTTGGGGTCAGACTGTAAGTGCCGTAATTCACTGAGCTGTATTGTCATTGAACAGTGAAGTATTTCAACAGCTACACGCTGGCTTACTCGCTGTTACGTGGGATGAAGAGGTAACGCAAAGTGATAAGACAAGCCTGTTTCACCGCCGAAATAAGCAAGCAGATTTTAGAAAAGGATTATATGTAAATATTAATATGTGCCTTAAAAACCTGGGGCACCTGGGGGACTCTGTCAGGTTAGCCTCCGACTTTGGCCCAGGTCATGATTTCGTGGTCCGTGAGTTTGATCAAGCCCACGTGTCGGGCTCTGTGGTGACAACTCGGAGGTTCAAATTCTGCCTGTCCCTCTCTCTCTGCCCCTCGCCTGCTCATGCTCTGTGTGTCTCTCCCTCTCTCAAAAATAAATAAACGTCAAAAAAAATTTTTTTAACTAAAATAAAAATTGCCTCTCAAACCGACCACTGATCGTGAAATAAAAGTACACTCAGTTCCCATTCGAAGAGAGAAAACCGTCCCGGGGGAGGCGCACAGGGCGGGAAGAGCCGCACTACGCTGAGGCCAGAACGTCCAGGAAGAGACCCGGAAAGCTCCGTTTGTACGATGAGGTCGCTCCGAGCAGAGTTTCCAGCGGCTCCGGCCCTCGGCCCTCGGCTGCAGGGAGACGGGTCCCAGAGAGCGGCCCCTTCTCCGGAGACGACTTTAAGCCGATGGAGTGTTCCAGCATCCGCGCCGCCAGGCTAACTGGCCCGAGAGAGGAGACGAGCTTTTCTTCCATCCCTGGAGGAGAAGGGCTGCTTTAAAAGATCTCGAGAGAGTATTACATGATGGGGCAGCTCGGCAACAGAGAAACTGTCCCCCGTCATGGTGTCAGGTTGGGACCTAATGCCTGTGAGCTTTGCTGTCTGGGGACAAGGCCAACTCCACGCACGTCCCGCGTGGCCGTGTCTTTAAGGTGATCAGGTGGCAGTCCCAGCTTGATGTTTGGGGCAGCCCTCCGCCTTCCTGGAGAGTGAGAGCCTCTAAAACCCTGCACGCACGTGCTAAATAAAACCAACCCCGTAAACGGTCTTTCCCTTAGGACTGGGCTTCGAACCGATGTGGGAAGGGAGATAGGAGTTTCTGCCGCCTTCAGGTCGAATCGCAAAACGAAGGAACACTGCGCGTAACTCGCCTTCAGTTTCTCGGAGGCTTCGCCCAAGTCGCTGCGTCTGCTGGCGTGCTTCCCTGCACACCCGCCACCGGCCACCCTCTCCGGTGCCCACGGCTCCCGCCTCCCCCGTTCGGCCAGGGGGTGCTGGGGCTCTCCCCGCGCACCGAAGCGCTCACAGCAGCCGGCGGCCGGGCCTCACGTCACAGCTAGGTCGGGCAGCAAAGTAAACACAACTGCCTGACTAGGAACCCCTCTGTTCTGGGGGGCTGTTTTTGCTTTGTTTTGTTTTTCCGTCTGTTCGAGGCCAAGGAGGCTGTCCCAGCGCCTCCAAAGCTCTCCTTTACCCTGGAACTGGAGAGGTTGCAGTGCACCGGCGGGAGTTCTCAGGGCCGGGGCCGGAAACCGGCGAGGTGCCGGAAGTCGCCTTGTGTCGGGGCGCCTGGGTGGCTGAGTCGGTTAAGCATCTGACTTCGGCTCAGGTCATGATCTCACGGTCCGTGAGTTCGAGCCCCACGTCGGGCTGAGCCTGCTTCAGGTTCTGTGTCTCCCTCTCTCTCTACCCTCCTCAGCTTGCACTCTGTCGTTCTCAAAAATGAATAAAAATATGAAAGATATTTAAAAACAAAGAAAGAGACCAAGTCGCCAGGCGTCTCTGCACGTCCACCGCAGGAGAGGAACACTCACAATGTAAGGCTTCTGTGCATCGCGCTTGCTTCGACAGATTTTAGAAGTGCCACTTGCGAGTTTGGAACCCACCGAGTAACTGTTCCCAGGGGAGCAGCTCTGAGTCCGCTCGGTGAGGGTGGTGTGTCCTGCCGACCCCTCCAGAAGGCCCGTTTGGTCGCTCTTCAGGGAGCGCGCAGTCGGCCGGATGGGATACCGAGCGCGTCCTGGGTCTCTCCTGTGCGGAGGGCCCTGTCGGAGCGTTTCGCCCTCACGGCGTCTTCCAGGCATCGGCGCTGCCGTTCTCCTCGGTTTGGGGATGAGAACGGAGGCACGTGACCTGCCCTCCCGGCTGGAGCTCGAAGGGGATGCCACTGTGATTAGGAATCCGGGATTCCGGCTCTGAGCCACCGGGCGCCCTGGATCCCTCGTGCTTTGACCCTGAGTTTTCTCAGCCAGCACAGGCATCGCGTGCTTCCAGAACGAAGAGGGCACGTAGGCCGGCTTCTACCCGCCGTGACACACATCGATGGCGCTCTTCCCGCCCCGGCCCAGGGGAGCGTTTGGTCCGTCATAAAAGGTCAGGGCCGCCCGGGTGGCTCAGTTGGCTAAACGTTGGACTTTGTCTTAGGTCATGACCTCGCGGTCCGTGGGTTCGAGCCCCGCATCGGGCTCTGTGCTGACAGCTCAGAGCCTGGAGCCTGTTTCAGATTCTCTCTCAAAAATAAACGTTAAAAAAAAAAAAGTCAAATCGTTCTTATATAGCACCTCTCTCTCTCTCTCTCTCTCTCTCTCTCTCTCACACACACACACACACACACACACACACACACATACAAGGCACCTGTACTGTTTTTGTCTTCCTATCCCCACTTTTCTTCCTGGACTTTGTCTTCATCAGCGGGAAATAGGTTTCCCCTCTTCTAGAGCGTCCCGTCTCTGAAGTCGGAGGCCGTCCATAGTGACCCCGTGGCATCCGCTTTCCAGAAGGCGCCCACGCGTATCTGTCCTTCTGGAAAGCGGACGCGACAGGGTCGCGAGGACCCACGAGAAATGTCCCGCGGCCTCGGGGTGCTGTTTCTTTCCCTTGAAAATCAAACTCCCGGTAGTTTCAGATGCTTCCACTTTCTTGACATGAAGCATACACATTAAAAAGCAGACGTGTGGGTTCCCTGTGAGAGCCCGGTGCACGGAGACAAAACGTGGACGGAAGCGTGGGTGCCAGGAACCGGCGGGAGGGGAAACGGGGAGTTAGCGTTCAGTGGGAAGAGTTCCAGCGTGGGAAGACGGGAAGGTTCTGGAGCTGGACGGTGGGGATGCTTGCACGACCGTGGGAGTGTCGTCGATGACGAGGAGTTGGACCTCGAAGGGTCATGATAGGAAGTGACAGGCGACGTATCTTTCACCAGAGTACAAACAGGAGAGCAAGAACGAGCGGAACCATGCATGTGAATTTAGCTTTTCTCGTGTGACACAGAGAACTCAGGCTGTCCTCTCCTTGAGCAGAAACCGTAGAGCCGCTCGCGTTAAGGGGTTCACAGCCTTGCCTTGCTTTTCTCTTCCCTCAGCAAGAGCTGTTTCGTCGTTGAGCAAAGGCAGGAAGGGGGGACTTGAGAAATGGCGTCACTACTAGGGAAACTTCTGCTGAAGTGGTTACTTACGACTGGGTTCTGTAAAGAAGACAAGGACGCCCTCCTTCCGTCTCAGCTTACGACGGCCTCAGAAAATGGCACCCGGGCAGGCAGGTGACGGGAGAGGCAGAATGTCCTCCCTGACGCTGGAGTCAGAAATGTTGTGTTGGGCAGTGGGCGGGGGAGCTGCCTAAGTGGCCCAGTTGGTCGAGGCTCCGACTTCGGCTCAGGTCATGATCTCGTGGTTCATGAGTTCGAGCCCTGCCTCGGGCTCTGTGCTGACGGCTCAGAGCCTGGAGCCTGCTTGGGATTCTGGGTCTCCCTCCCTCTTTGCCCTTCCCCCGCTCACACTCTGACTCTCAAAAATAAAGATTTTTTTAAAAAGAAAAAGGAAAAACAAAGAAAGGAACGTGTGTTGGGAGTGCGTCCCTATGTTGCGAGCCGGCAAACTCGAGTACATCTCGGACCGGAGCACTTTTTTAGATGAAATTATACGCAGAGCCCTGCGGGGGGAGGCATCATTTTATTTTGACATCTTTCTGTGAAATTTAGATCCCGTCTTGGAGAAAAGAGGACAAGTAACTTCTTTCCCACCCTTATGAGTGGAACTTGGGGAGGTTGGTCTAAAACAGTAACTTTTGGGGAGGTGCCTGGGTGGCTCAGTTGGTTAAGTGCCCGACCTTGGCTCTGCTCAGCTCATTCTCTTGGTTTGGGAGTTCGAGCCCCTCGTCAGACTCTGTGCTGACGGCTCAGAGCCTGGAGTCTGCTTCGGATTCTGTGTCTCCCTCTCTCTCTGCCCCTGCCCCACTCACACTGTGTCTCTCTCAAAAAAAAACCAAACAAACAAAAAACATTTAAAAAATAAATAAAATAAAATAAAACAGTAACTTTTGGCAGGTGAATCCCAGCCGTTTGACTCCTTGGAGTCAAAAAAGTGAAGTGAACACCTCAAAACAACCACCATTGCCTTCGAATTCATTGCTTAGAAGACTGGCGGTTAGACACCCACTTAATTGTGCATTTCTCTGCATTTCAAGTGTAATTGAACCCAATCAATGGAGAGGATTGAATGTTGCTATAGGTTTGTGGTCAGTTCAGAGCGTTTTCTCATGTTTGTATTGAATAGTCTAAGAATATGTACATTTTACTTCACTGGTTACTGTAAATCCTTTTTTTTTTTCCCCTGGAAATTAACTTTTAAAGGAAACAGTCATTTAATTTTTTTATACATCTATTTTGAAAGAGAGCGAGCGCGCCCGCGTGTGAGTAAGGGAGGGACAGAGGAAATTCCAGTCAGGCTCCACACCATCAGCGCAGAGCCCCACACAGGGCTCGAACTCACAGACGGCACAGTCGTGACCTGAGCCGAAACCAAGAGTCGGCTGCCCAGCTGACGGACCCACCCAGGCGCCCCAAAAGGAACAGTCATTTAAAAGCTAGTTAAGTGTTCAGTTGTGTGTCGAGGGGGGTTGATCCAATTTCTCTGCTGCTCACAAATCAAAAAGCCTTTAAAAAGTTAACTCTGTGTTGGGAAAACCTTATCCCAACTTACAAGTCTAGAGAGAAAAACCGAGTCCGTGATCGGAAAGCCGAGGGCCAGAGCTTAGGCAGAAGCTTTCCCCCAGCAAAGTTCTCCTGGTCGGAGGAGAGGATGGCGCGTCAAGAGGAGGAGCAGACTCACAAGATCGGCCCACGGTCCCCGGCGTCCAGAGGAAGCGTATTCCTGGGGTCCACGGCCGTTCGGACACACGTGCGGACATCGCAGGCACTCGGGGACGGGGAGTGAGAACCAGGCTCTTATGAGCACATCACCTCCGTGCGCAGACACCCTCCCTCCGTGGAAAACCAAAAGGATGCGGCTGCCGAAAGCACTCCATCTTCCCGTGAAAACACCGGTAACTCTGTGGGAAGTTTTGACGTGGCCCGTTCGAAAAGCCCGGCCCTCAGGCTGCGTTTTCAGCGACCCCTTGTGGCGGCTTGGCCGCGTCCTCCAGCGGCACCTGTGAGCTAGCCGCACGCACCGCGCGTGACTGTCGGTGCGGTCTCGTTTTCACTGCGGACACAGCAGGCTGGGTTTTCTGCCACAGAGGTGTTCTCAGCCAGCAGCAGTTTTGCAGTTTGGACCGTTTGGCAAAGTCTGGAGACGTTTTTGGTCCTTGGAACCATAGGGGGTGGGGAGATTATGCGGGCATGTATCGGGCGGAGGCCAGAGAGGCCGCCCAGCTTCCTACAGTGCACAGCACAGCCGTGTAACAGAATCATCTGGCCCCAAATACCTAAAGTACTGATGCCGAGAGCCTAATGACAAGATTGTGCTGCTTTCTTCTTTTGTGGGGGGAGGGGCAGAGAGAGAGAGAGAGTGGGGGGGGGGAGGTAAGCAGGCTCCACGCTGGGCATGGATCCCCAATACAGGGCTCAAGACCTCACGACTGTGGGATCATGACCGAGCCCCCGGTTGCCCCAAACATTACTTCTTTCTGCGCACCCACCGTGACAGAAGAACGATGTGCCTAGGGGTGGAGTCTGAGTCCTTCCCGGCTGCTGTGACAAGGGTGGGGGCAGCTTAAACATCACATTTATTTCTCGCAGCTCCGCGGGCTGGAAGTCGGAGACCCAGGCACTGGCAGGTTGGGGATCGGGTGCGGCTCCGCTTCCTGTTTCCTAGATGGACCTGCTCATCGCGTCTCGCTTGGCAGGAGGGTGGGAGCTCCCTGGGGGCCTCTAATAGACAAGGGCGCTAATCCCGTACGCGACGGCTCCTCCTCGGTGAGCTGATCACCTTCGGCAGAGATGAACTCGGCGTTGTGACTGACTCCTCGTCACTGCCCCGCTCAACATCAGCGGGGGTCCGTTCAGCGTTTCCGTTCCGTGGCACACGGTTTTGTCACTGTTTACATTCCCTCCCTCAGTGATGGTTTTTTTTTTCATTTGGTTAGGCCCTGATCTCATAGTTTTGTATGTAGTCTCTAATATTTTCCTAATGCAGTCTTCTGAGTGACCTTCCCAGAATTCAAACAAATCTCAGGACCGATCTGTATTTTGACTCTCAGATTTTCTCTTTGGCATCTATAAAAGTATAGAATATCACCCAATTAACTAAAGAAGGTAAGCCTTTTTAAAATTTTTTAAAACTCTTTCATTCATTTTTGAAAGACAAATTGAGCGTGCAGGTAGGGAGGGCAGACGGAAGGAGACACAGAATCTGAAGCAGGCTCTAGACTCTGGGCTGTCAGCACAGAGCCTGACGCAGGGCTCGAACTCATGAACCACGAGATCACGAGCTGAGCCGAAGCTGGATGCTCAACCAACTGAGCCACCCAGGTGCCCCAGGAGAAGCATTTTTTGAGCGGCAAAATTCTGGTAACTACAGTGAGAACTGGAGTAACAGAAGAGGCAGTCCCGTTGCTCGTCCTTTGCTGCCTGACCGCTCCCACGGCTGCAGCAGCTAGAAACCACACGTTTCTTATCCCGAGTCAGGGTGCACCTTTGCTGTGTCCTCCGCTCAGGGTCTCACAGGGCTGGTGACAAGCTGGCAGCTGGACTGCATCTGCGTTTGGAGCCTGGCCGTCCCCCCATCCCGCCCCCACGTTTCCACCTGCCTTCCCGGGAGGAGGTGGTCTTCTAAGCTCACGTTGGCAGAATTTCTCTTCCTCGTGGTTGTAGGACTGAGGTGCCACACTTCCTGCAGGCTGTCGCCAGTGCCGGGGGACACTGTCACGTGATGACAGCCTTCCTCTCTGAGGTCAGCAGGAGAGTGTCACCACCATTCAGTGTTATCTAATGTAGCATAGGAATCACAGGAATGACGTCTGATCACCCTGGTCGTAGGACATGACCTAAGGAGAGGAGTGACACCCATGTCTCCTTTCACATATTCCGTGGGGTAGAAGTGGATCACTAGCCTTGCCCACACTCGGGGAGGGTACTACCCCAGGCAGGGGCTCTTAGCGTGTGTCCCTTACAGCAGCCTGTAGTGTGAATCCTCCGCACTTGAAGGTCTACTTTGCCCTTTTATCTCTTTTTCCAAATAAACCAAAAGTTAATCCTCATTAAATGATAAAAGTTAGGCCACCAGTAAAAATGCCTGAAAATGTAAGGTGTTGACTCTAAAGACCCTTCCCAAACAGCCTAAAATGTTTCGTGTCCGTGACATCACTTAAAGGGGTCACAACCTTTCTTGGCTTCAGCTTTTTGGACTGAGTGCCCTTGTTGGTGTGTGCCTTCTAGTTTGTTGGTGTAAAAAAGAGCTCTGGGGCGCCTGGGTGGCTCAGTCGGGTTAAGCGTCCGACGACAGCTCAGGTCATGATCTCACAGTCTGTGAGTTCGAGCCCCATGTTGGCCTCTGTGCTGACAGCTCAGAGCCTGGAACCTGCTTTGGATTTTGTGTCTCCCTCTCTCTCTCTGACCCTCCCCCACTCATGCTTTGTCTCTCCTGCTCTCAAAAATAAATTAAAAAATTAAAAAAAAAAAAGAGCTCTGAGGCATGACTGACCCCTCCCCTCTGTGGGGTGGCTGCTTATATGCCTGACTAGGATCGGTAGGAAGAAAATCAGACTGCGCCGGACCCCGGGTCAGTGGTCACCGTCCCCTCATCCCGCCCCCACGTTTCCACCTGCCTTCCAGCTGGTCTCAGCCAGATCGATGCAGTGAGTTCTGTAACAAAATACAAAACTTGGAGTTCGGCTCTTTGTCCATGCTCCAGCGTCCCCAGACCTGGCTTCTTCATAGAAATGATGTCTCGGGGACGCGCACACTCGCTTCACTCCTCGCGCAGGAATTTTTTCCTCAGTGCTGCTGA
>PITB01013758.1:0-48257 GCA_004024585.1 Paradoxurus hermaphroditus | reverse complement strand
CTAGCATTCGTTCGATGTCATTACTTGTCACCTTTTGAGCCTGAAAGAGTTCTGGATGGATGTGATGGCAACAATAAACTTGCCATTTAAATTTGTTCAATAACCGCACATCACCAAGGTGTCTGTCTGTGTCAAACCTGTGGCCACTCTATATGCACTTTGTTTACTCTTTATACAAATAAATATACTAGAGACTTCAAAAAAAAAAAAAAAACAAAAAAAACAAAAAAAAAAAACAACCCATGTTGTAAAAATTATTCACCTAACTGAATTATCTGATTTGATAAGTTTCCTTAGGATAGAGATTACATAATTATTTGGCCAAATATGCTCATAAAAACAGTAGTCCATGCTTCACACATACGTGTTTGTTACATGGATATTTCCGATTGAAAAAAAATCTATATGAAAGCCAAAATCTCAAAAAATGTATAGATACTTGTTAAATGATGAAGATTCGGTGCAGTTAAGAACTTGACAAACACTGAATAAACATAAAACTTGAAGAGACTAAGAGTAGACATTTAAAATTATTTTATGATGAGAAGATATCTATTTTATGTTAGTTGCTATTTTATGTCCCTGGCTTCAAATGGAGATTATTAATAACTGCTTACATGAAATTCATGTGTATAGAATTCATGTTAATTTATATAAAATGAATGTGGCTGCTAAACATTTATTTGGTTTGTACATTCCTAATAATAATCTATTGTGCCTCCAAAATGGAGCACTCAATTTAGATTTTGGAAGAGATAGAGCACGTAAATTTTTTTTCCCTTTTACTTTTTTGTTGTTCTCAGCTCATTTCTCCTTTCCCTACTAATACCGTAGCTATGTGGACAAGATTGTTATGGCAAGTAATGAAGTATTAAATATAAGGCATTCGATACAATTTTAACAAATAATTTAATAATTCAATGCCTCAACAAGTTTATCTTTGTTATTTGAAAATAGTTTGCTTTTATGGATGCTTTATTGCCTAATATGACAAAACACTGGTGGGAAAGAAAAAAAGAAAAACCCAGACACATCCTAGGAACGAATTTTTGTCTAAGTTGTGCTTCAGTGCTTTAAAAGAAAGGAAGAAATATATACAGAAACAGCTGTTACTGCTATATCCAGGTACTAAATAGCGGACCTAGTTGGTCCTAATTATTGATAGTTTGCCACTGCTTCCACAAGAGCGTTAGCAGAATTGACAGCAGGAACACAGATGATTTATTCATTCAGAATGATCTACAGCTTCCTGCATTTTAGGCTCCAGGCACAAACACTGTGCAATGCCCTGTCATTCAGCGAGAGCCAGTCTGAGACAGGAAGCACTTTAGCATGTTTACAGAAATATCTTTTAAGACAGACTTAACCATCAGACAACCCCCTTGTAAAGCCCTCGCCCTAAGAAACTTGGGTAAAAGATTATCACTCCTTACTCACAAAAATCAATTTTGGAGACTGACAGTTATTCCAGACTGATGTTGGATTTCCTTTATTCGTGGAATTGAATTTCCTGCGGACTATGAATACGCTAACATTCACCAGGTGCTTTTTCCTGACTCCAGCAACTTTTTTTTAAAGCCATTAAAAATCCCTCTTACGTTTTTATCAAGTATCCTATGTATACAGTGGAGAAGACTGTGGTTGATAGTTGTTTAAGAAACCAACAATTGGTGAAAGGCAAGCCTGCCAATTTTTATATATCCTGGAATAATGATAACATTAATAATAATACTAAAGAACAGCTGAGGACATAGTAAATAACCAGGAATCTGCTCAGCCCTTTACATGCATTATCTCCTTTTAACCCTCAGCCGAAACTCTCCAAAATATGTATTTATCTCCAGTCACCAGAGCTCCCACTGAGGCTAAAATATGTTGAGTGTCTTGTCCAAAGTGACAGAAATTCCAAGAGAGGTAATTGACAGCAAACTTTCAGAGACCGAGACCTGAGTTCTCAATCACTATGCTAAATCACATTTTTATTTTTAGTATTCCTCTCATTCCATGAAGAAATAACACATGAATCCATCAGCTGAACAGGAGATTGTTTTGATGTGAATGATTTCCAGATTTGTCTCTGAATTTTCTCACCTTCCTACACTGCTGATCTGTAACACCCATGCCTGAAATTGCTCCGACCGCACCACCGCCCTTTTGTACCGATCCTGCCCCCAACCTTCATTTATCCTCACATGCTTCAACTTTTCTTCAAATTCAGACTCCAAACAAAACTTATCATTCGTCTTCCTCCAACCTCAAATCGAATTCTTTCCTTTAGCCGAGAGGCCACCATCTAGAGAGTAGAGGAGAGGTAGTTGAAGTGGCAGAATATGGCTTTGGCAGTTGCCATGGAAGCAGATCATGGGGCCTCCATCTTTTTTCTCTGTCCTCACTCACGTTTGCACTCATCTCCCAATTCCCAGTACACACTTAGGTGCTGTACTCTGGCGTCTCATCCTTTATTTCACTGTAAAATATATTCCTGGAGAAAGAAAGATCTGAAGACAAACAAACGTTCACATTTACTTTGAATCCTTTCCTTCTGTGTTTGAATGGTAAGAAAGGACTAAAAATATAGATCAAGTGATAGATTTTTATTTATTACAATGCCAATTGGTAGAGGTTTCACTGAGCAAAGGGGCCCTTTGCTTACTTTATTTTACAGTCATAACACATTGGTACGTACTTTCTCTTTAGCACATTCTCAATAGAAGACAATAGAATAGCAAGAATAGAAAAGATCAGGATGTGTGAGTTCTCCAAGAGTCTCACTGTAGTGGGCATCATCGTACACGGGGATGATGGATGTCTTCTGAACAGTAACCGAAAGAGACCCGTGTTAAAAATGATGGTGCTTGAGAATCTCCACGTGGATGAAGGGATTTTAAGTGGTTGGAGAAGGGGCTCCTGGGTGGCTCAGTCGGTTGAGCGGCCAACTTCGGCTCAGGTCATGATCTCAGGGTCTGTGAGTTCCAGCCCTGCATCGGGCTCTGTGCTGATAGCTCAGAGCCTGAAGGCTGCTTCAGATTTTGTATCTCCCTCTCTCTCTGCCCTTCCCCTGCTCATACGCTGTCTCTATGTCTCTCAAAAATAAATAAACGTTAAAAAATTAAAAAAAAAAAAGTGGTTGGAGAAGAAGCAAGTCAAAAAACAAATTGGACTTCCACTCTATATTGACAACAAATCATCTGAGATCAAGGATTTTAAAGAGGCTGGGGGATTTAAATGAACATAATATGACTTACTAATCTTAGAGTTTTAATATCATCGTGCCTCAGCTCCTGAGTATTTCTCAAGAAATTCTCCCAAATGGACAGATTTGTCTGATCATAAACATATGGTTGTCCGCTCACCTGGGGATTTAGTGCTTCTTAATAATCTTTGATTTTCCTTAGACAGTTTTCTTTCCTACTTCCTTAAAAATTATTTCAAGCTTTAAAATTTTCCTACAAGCTTTTCTTTCTTTGTTCTCTCTCAAGGCTCTTTGTACATGTATTGGGAAAGCTTTCAGCTCTAAGTAATGTTAAGATGACACTTGGGAAAGAAATGTCTACGAAGTCACCCAGAAACACTTCACACAATATGTGTACTATTGTTTATATTACTTTTTAAAAAAATGTTTTCATGTTTATTTGTTTTTGAGAGCAAAAGCGAGAGAGAGCACGAGCGGGGGAGGAACAGAGAGGGAGACACAGAATCTGAAACAGGCTCCAGGCTCTGAGCTGTCGGCACAGAGCCTGATGCAGGGCTCAAACCCACGAACCAGGAGATCATGACCTGATCTGAAGTTGGACACTTAACCGACTGAGCCACCCAGACACCCCTATATTTATATTCTTAAAAAAATAAAACAAATAAACAAACAAAAATTGGGTATAGTGGCAAGGCTGAAAATGAAAAAAAAAATTGATAAAAGTTGGCTCTAACCCTCATATTCACTTACTGAGAAATCTCAGATAACTGTTCAGTTTTCCTTAGTGTTAGTGTTTAGCATCTTCTTTCAGCTCGATTCTTTAGAATTGATAACCCGTTCACAAAATTTAGTGCCCGATGATATATACTCTCAGATAGTATTCTCTGCTTGTTTCCCGTATGTAAATTTCACTACTCAATCAGATTGCAACTTTATGTATGTTTCTCGTAGAAACTGGCATAGTGTTAAGCAGGTGGTGGGCTGACTTAAGAAATCTGCTTTTATTTTAGCTTTCTATTTTATCATAATGTTAGCTGATAATCCAGTATGTAATAATAACACATTTGGTTAGATTTACAAGGGTAAAAATGTGTGAAATAAAGCCAAGCTTTTCACATAAGTTGAAGGATACGCCCTCTGAGTTTCATGAATATCCTGTGACTTAATTGCTGTATATTAACTGCTCTTTTTAAAATATAATATTATCTATTTAGATTACTGACTGCATTGTGTGTGTATATATAACATATATACACATAACTTTCTGTATTTTTAAATAATATATACATATACACATATATGTGTTATTAATAATAATACATAATAATACATTATTAATAATGCATATATGTGTGTACGCATATATATTATTTAAAAATATAAAAAGTTAAATGTCTGCTGTTTGTTTAATTCCAAGAAAAATTTACTCTAAAGAATCTACTTTTCTACTTTAATTAAATATTAATTTAATGTCAAAGCCTAGAAAAAATATCTCGATGTAAACATGTAGTTCATGATCAATACATGAGGAATAGAAAAAAAGCCTGAAACATAATAAAAACTGCACAGTAGATTTATACATTCATTTTTGTGGTTTATGGGTAGTTTATTATCTACTTTTTACTAACGTCAAAAGAAAACAGTGCCTTTAAGAAACCCAACTTTTTATATTAAATCAGGATAATAAACAACCCATAGAGATAAAGATAACTTCATTAATGATGATAGGAAGCTGGCTCGGATATAAGTAATTTCCGACTCTTATCTTTTGTTTTTCGTCTCAACTTCAAAAGAGTAATGAGAATCAGCTTTTCCTTCTCCTGCTCCCTCTCAAAGCTCTTTGTAAATGTATTGGGGAAGTTTTAGGCGCTATGTAATACTAAGATGACCCTGGAAACGGAATCTATTACTATATTTTTAAACAGTATTTATTTCCATTATGTTCTATCAACAGCACTAAATAATAACCAGAAAAAGAAAGCCGTGAATTGACTCAGTATTCAGCATTTAAAAATAAGAATATGGGTTTGTGATTTTCTGTTGCCACAATACATTTTTAATCATATTAATTAAGGGTCAAATACCCAGGACTTTATTTATTAACTGCGGAGTATTAGGTGTGAAATATTTGTTTCACAAAATTGAATGTGAAACAATCTGTATGCCTTTAAGGATATAACCAGAAGCCAAAAGTGTAATAAAGTCAGGTAGATGTAATACTAACAGAAAAATATTTTTGCTGAAATATAGTTAATGTAGAATGAAATTACAAAAGTGAGTTTTATTAGAGGGTTAAGCTTACTTTATTTTTCTCCTTCCCCTTTCTCCTTTTTATTCTTTCTTCATTTCCTGTCTTCAGTTTCTGAGACCACTTCTCCTTCTGTAGATCTAGAATGATCTGTGCATTAGGGAACAGCAACACCTGTCCTTCATCCAGATTCTAGTTCCCAGCCCCATTTGCTTTTAGAATTAACTCTTCCTCTTCACTTAGCAACCCACGGTTCCTCCTATGCCCATGCCATCCTAATGCCTCACACCCAGCACTCTCAAACCCACCTCTTCCTCTACTAGTCAACGTACAGCTCTCCTTCTTCCTTAAATATCTCTAGATCCTCCCCAAAATATGGTGAAATCAGGAAGCAGAGAGATGTTTGTTTTGATATTGAGGGGAATTAAGGAGTTGCTAACACTAAAGAAATGGGCAGAAACCATGTCATCAAAAACCATTTGGATGGCTAAAGCAACAAGTTTGAACTTTATTATGAAAATCATGGAGTGCCTAAAAGAGTTTGAGCAAGAACATGTCAAACTCTTATTTGTGTTTGAGAAAAATCACTCTAACTGAAAATAAAGAATACATTGGAAGCAAGAAAGACTGAAGCCTGGGATAATATTTTATCTCTTTGAATAATTATACGTGTGTACACAAAATAACTGTAGGTTATTTTAATGAAATTGATTACATCTTGCATATAAGGATTGTATTGCCAAGTGACTTGTAAGCACACTAGTAAGGATTCTAAACTGTGATGATCTACATAAATTTTATTACATTCTAAAGTGGAGATGAACTAAAATGTGGGTCTTTCTACAATTAATTCAATAACTTTCCTTCCTAAACACACCCACATACACACATATCCTGTTCCACTGAAACTGGCAAAAGCACATTTTTGTTATACTTTAAAATGACAAATGAATGTATTAAGCAGGCGCGTAATCATAATTGTAATTGTTTGATGCCTAGGAGGCACCACGCGCGGATACAGACTTTCAATAGAGAAAATTTTGTAAGACGTCTTTGGTCCGTAGGGCATAGTTGATTGGCATTGTCTCTAAGTTACTTTCCCTCAATATTCTACATGACTACATTTAAGTTCCCAAAGATCCTAGTCTTATTTGTCTATAAGAAACATCGCTCAGCGCTTTAGTAACAAAATTAACATAAAGAATTCAGTAAATTAGAGAAACTGTAAGTGACAGGTATTAAAAGAATAAATTGTCTTTTACTTGAAAATCAGTAGAGGATTACACCATGCACCTATCTATGGACACTTAAGCCTCATATTCCTGGGTATTTTGTGTGTACGTATCAGAATTGATATTTCATATCTGTGGAATACATATGGAATACATATACATACATACATGTGGAATCGGAGACAAATATCTATTTTATTTTATTTTATTTTATTTTATTTATTTTAAATAATTTATTGTCAAATTGGTTTCCATAAAACACCCAGTGCTCATCCCAAGTGCCCACCTCTGTGCCCATCACCCACTCTTCCCCCCTACACCCTCTTCTCCCCTCAGTTTATTCTTAGTCTTTGAGAGTCTCTGATGTTTTGTCTCCCTCCCTTCCCTCTCTGTGTCTTTTTTCTTTTCCCCTCTTCCCCTCCCCCATGGTTTTCTGCTAAGTGAGACAAATATCTAAACAAAACCAATGGTAGTTTTATCTTCCATTTTGCAAGAAATTTGGCCAAAATTGTACAGATTTGATTTAGTCTAGAAAAATTGATTGACAAGATCAGTACAGAACTGGATGGAGTCTAGAAAGATTAAGACCAGGTCTCTCAGGCGGTGCATGTCCACAAAAATACCCACAGAACTAGGGAAGAGAAGGAGAAAATGTGACTTCGAAATCAGGCACATCCGTGTTCAAATTCCAGTTTTGACCACTTAGCATTGAGTAATCTTGAACAAGCTTCCTAGCCTTTCTTGAACTCTGTTTCCTTATTTGTAAATTGAGATAATATTATTAACCTCAAAAAATTGTCGAAGTCGAAGTTCACTGAGGCAAGACAGAGAGAAATGGCCAAGCTGCTTTTGTGATTGATGATCAGTAAAGGAAGAAGAGAAAGTAAGCACAAAAAGACATTTTAGTATGGAACGCAAGCATTAATAGATGGAACAGATGGAACAAGGTAATACATACATTACACCTAGCACAGAGTCTAAAAGCAGTCATATAATAAAAAGTAGCTTTCGTGCAGTTGCAAACTGAACTGTAAAACAAAACAAAACAAAACAAAACAAAACAAAAAACCACACACAAATGCCATTCAGAGCATAAAACAGTTAAAATGTGATTTTTTTCTGGAGGGGAAGGTTGAAAAAATTAATGAAAGAGGAAGACTTAGATAAATTAACTAATAAAAGTATCCTTGGTAGCTGGTTAGAATTTCAATATATAAAATTTGTGGAAAAGGGAATTTCAGACAGAGAGGACAGCAGAAAACAGTGCTAGAATATTTGGATGTTTTAATATGGGTAAGTGGTACTGTTTAACTGAAGTGGGGTTAGGTCTAGTCATAAAGAGTCTTGAAAACCACACCATAAAGTATAATTTGGTTCTTGATGCACTGAAGAGCAATCGATGAGGTTTGAAAAGTAAATATTATTAAATAACATTTCTTCCTTTAGCAAGGTTGTGTCTCTTATTTTGGTTTTCAAAGATAATGATCCTATTAAGAATTCCTAACAACTCAATTTTCTCCTCAAACGTGTAAATTAAGAAACCATATATATTAACAATTATCACGAATCCTTTATAGCATTACATATTGTCTGTAAAAAGTATTTTGTAAGTTTAGGACTGCTATTTTAAGAATTTGGCACAAACATTCTGATATTGAGAACTAGCAACCATGACATACTTTTAAATGCTTTTTACATAAAGAAAAATCTTCCCATATTTCCCACATTTGAGGATGTGAGTGTATCAGAGCTCCCCAAATTTCTCCGAACTCATGATGAACTGTTCTGCATCTCTCCTCCTCGGAAAGGCCTTGTAGGTTCTTTTGGAACAGACGAAACTTTCTTGCTACTGCATAATAAACAGGCTGCTCCCCCATCCAGTAAACATTCTTTGGAAAGAAAACAGCTGGTGTCTGAAAGAGAAGCTTGCTCACACATTTCAAGATCACTTCCGATTAGATTTATCCTTAGATTATTCCAACCCACAATGTTTCTGGCTTGAATATAAAACATATTGAGTGTTTCAGGAAGGAATATTTGTTTCTGAATACGAGGCTCTGTGTTCAGCCTAGCAGAAAGGTCTCTTATCTCTTTGGGCTCCCACAGGCTTGTGGAATAAAAGTGAGTTGTGCATCGTTGGTTTGCTGTGGTCTCCGAAACCATATCAAACCGCATGTGTCATGCTCTTCATTCAACAGATGGAAAATATTGCCTTACAGCTCAGTGCCAGGAAGAGAGGCTCATTGGGAGAGGTGAATAGGAGCCCAGAGAGGCGTACAGGCCGTGTGCATTCCAGTGAGGGGTTAACGGTCAAGGAAAGTCGAAGTTCACTGAGGCAAGACAGAGAGAAATGGCCAAGCTGCTTTTGTGATTGATGATCAGTAGAATGCAAAGGAAGAAGAGAAAGTAAGCACAAAAAGACATTTTAGTATGGAACACAAGCATTAATAGCAACTATCACAACCAACTCTGATGATGATTTATAGTGTGGCTCAGGGGCAAATCCACCCCATCTGGAGTTGTTAATAATATGCAAACCATGAAAAAATTCTCCAAAATAAAAGAGTACATTACAACCACAAAAGTTCTTTAGGAATTTTGCTTCTTCTTTCAGTACTTTATGTCCTCGCTTAAGATCTAAAGTCACCCATCTACATCCAATTGCATGGTGCCATGTGGAATTGCAGTTTAATCACGGGTCCCACCAAGCAGAATTAACTGTCCACTTCTCATTAACTTCAACGTTTATTGGGCTTGTACTTCTTTCTTCAGCTACCCTTTAACATGGCTGCCTTTGTATTTTCGGATTTTACTTTCCTGCCTTAGCATTGCATGTTATATCAGCTCTCCCCAAATTGAGAAGTGCAGACCTACTGAAATGATTTGTTAGATACCTTAGAAATCCAGATAATGGCGGTCGACAAACCTACTTCACTCCACTGAGGTGAAACTAAAGGCTTTGAACAGGGAGAAGAAATTGTAATTTACTCAGTTCACAAAGACGCATTCCAATTTCTATATAATCTTCATGTTAAAGCGTGAGGTTAGAGTGCAGGACATGTAACATCAAATTCAAGTGGTTGCTTGAAATTCACGAGCACCCTGATACAATTCTCAGAAGATGTGCATGTCTTCTTTTAATAGAATGGCTTTGTCCACATTGAATATGTTTTGTAACAAGGAAGATGGTACATGAATGATGAATAGATGATGATGATGATGATAGATAAATAATAGGTAGAATATTTTTTCCTCATAATGCTGTAAGCTAACATTTGATAAGTGCTTACTGTGTATTAGATACTTTACATTTATATTTACCTCTCTTCATCCCTATTTAATTCTACAAATTCCTTTCTTGGCTATATGTTCTTTGATACGGAATGGAGACAGTTTCAAAGTCACATAGTCACTATATGGTAGAGCTAGTGGACCCATTCCAGCAAAGGCCAAAGGCCCGTGCCCTAAACTGCTCTGCAGGGTAGCTTTCATTGAGGGAAATGACTCAAATTATTAATTTAAAGCCAGTTACATCAAAATCTTGTGAAATGGGGCAAGAAAGACCTTCCCCCACTTCCAACATGAAGGATATATATCGTTATGCCCATACAGCGCTCAGGATCTCAACAGAATTGTCATTGACAACCTATGGCATGAAGACCGAGGCAGAACACCGTACCACTCTGGGTTTACATACCCCTGCGATAACTTCCCAACCTAAAGTACCCAGTTTAATCTTTCCTCTTCAGCATTAACGGTTTTTTACTTTCTTGTGGTTTGTTAGTTGCTCATTTGCAATAATTTGCCCCATTGTGCTCAATGTGAGCATTTAATGATTCATAATAAGTTATTTCAGTCAAACTCTGAAAAGTTTGTATAGACACATAGGAGACTAAGACTGGTCCCATGTTGTGATCACTAATTATTTTATTTTAGATTTGAAAACAATTTATGTATCTAAAGAAATAACTAGATTTCTTTCGAGAAATTTGAATTTGTCTTTGGTACACCAAGCTATTAAGATATTCCACCATCTGGGGTAAAAATGTACACTGAAGCAGAATACTGACACTTGTTTTTACAGCAACCACTGGCAACAAAATAAATGAGCATCACCAGTCGTGGTTGCAAGAAGAGTCACCAGTCCTGGTTGCAAGGTCTCCATTATGTTACTTCAAGTAACACATGGTGTTGCATGGGAATCTATATGGATAAAAGGAAAACAGTAATCACCAACATGGGACCAGGTCTCACAGAAGACTCAAAGCTAAGGAACCATAATACATGGGGGGAAAAAACAAGTAGAAGGATTAAATCAGAATTCAATGTGTCTTCACCTTAGCTGGAGAACTCTTCTTGCTGCCAACAACAGGGATTTTCTGATGTCAACTGTTTTACCAATGGCAAGTTGTCTCTGACTTCATCTTGTCTGTTTCTGTGCCTGAATGTCACACTGCAACTAAAATGCAAATTCCTTTACTCTTCTAGCATATCTATCTAACTCCAGGTTACTTCATATTTTATAAGTAAATAGTTTCTTCGGCTTTGCGTTATAGATAAAAAATAAAAGTATTATACACTTGTATTTTTCTGAAATGAAGTGGATCTCAATTTCTGACAAGCAACAGGAGAGAATTGGCTTATTAAAATGCATTTAGGGGGTGCCTGGGTGGCTCAGTCTGTTGAGGGGCCAACTGTTGATTTTGGCTCAAGTCATGATCCCAGGGTGGTGGGATCAAGCCCTATGTCGGACTCCACACTGAGCGTGGAGCCTGCTTCAGATTCTCTCTCCCTCTCTCTCTCTCTCTCTCTCTCTCTCTCTCTCTCCCTCTCTCTCCCCCTTTGTGTCTCTTCCCCACTCTTATGCTCTCTCTCTATGTCAAAATAGATAAATCAATAATAATAGTAATAATAATAATAATAATAATAATAATAGTAAAATGCGTCTAGGAGATAACAAATCACCTGGAGGTAGGCGACTGCAGGAAAGCTAATTCAAAGTTTTGAGCACAACTTGGCCCTTGCTTTGTGTCATTGTAACTCTCTCAGTTTTTCTCAGTTGTTTGAAACTGTGTAGTCTTTCACAACAAACCACAAAATGGAAAAAAAACACAGAAGGTAGCTTAAGAGTTAGGTATTTCAAAACTCAATGAGCGGTATTTCAGAATATTATATAGGAAGGACAGTAATCGGCATACTTCCTACTAGCAGATGTTATTTTCTTAGCTGAATTTTGAAAAGTGGAATCCCATGTTTGGAGAGCTATTTATGAAAGGGTATCAAGTTCTAAATCTCCTTCACTCATTCACAGGAAACTTCCTTATTAGAAAATACTATATTGGGGCGCCTGGGTGGCTCAGTCGATTGAGCGTCCAACTTTGGCTCAGGTCATGATGTCACGGTTCATGGGTTCTAGCCCTGCATCGGGTTCTGTGCTGACAGCTCAGAGCCTGGAGCCTGCTTCAGATTCTGTGTCTCCCTCTCTCTCTGCCCTTCCCCTGCTCACACTCTGTCTCTATGTCTCTCAAAAATAAATAAAAACGTTAAAAATTAAAAAAAAATACTATATCATGTCATGAGTTAGATAAAAATGATTCCCTGTTTTTTTTCGTCAGTAAAGCATCCGACTTTGGCTCAGATCATGATCTCACATTTTGTGACTTCGAGCCCTGAATGCGGTTCAATGTGCTGACAGCTCAAAGCCTGGAGCCTGCTTCAGATTCTGTGTGTTGCTCTCTGTCTGCCCCTCCCCCTACTCACACTCTCTCTCTCTCTCGAAAATAAATAAAACATTTAAAAAACTATTTTAAAATATAAATAATTTGAGGAGGAAATTAACAAATAAAATCACTGTTATAGTAGTAGTAAAGATGAAAATTTACTTGTAATCTCAAAGAAATGTCAGTTGATTCTTTTATACTCTGTTGTAAATTATAGCAGGACTTTACCTACAGTTTTTTTACCCCACATGAGTGGGGTAGAGGCAGAGAGAGAGGGGAGACAGAGAATCTCAAGCAGGCTCCATGCTGTTAGCACAAAGCCCCTTGCAGGGCTGGAACTTACAAACCGTGAGATCATAGCCTGAGCTGAAACCAAGAGTCGGGTGCTTAACTGACTGAGCCACCCAAGTACCCCAGGCTTTGCCTACAATTTTTGATAGAGTATACAAGAGTCTGAATGGGAAGAAGCAAGTGAGACTGGGGTGCTAAGATATGCTCACAGAGATTAGATATATTTGATAATATTTTCAGAAGAAAGTAAGAATAAACAATGATTCATTTTTGTTTTGTTTTGTTTTTACTTCTCATAGTCATATCTTCACCCTTATATGATACTTTTGTATAGTGTCTGCTTTCTCTTTACCCTTTGGGACAGACACAAATATATGCATATGTAATATATAGGTAGGTGTGTATATACTTATATAGATATACATACATTTATACACATACATATGTTTTTTTCAAATATATATAATTAGGTTAAAAATAAAAATCAGTCTGAACATCTAAAAATATATGGCACATGTGTGTTTCCAAGAGGTACTTAAATAACAAATCAAGGACAATGCATTATTAGCATGTGTTTTTGCATTGACAATATCCCTTTACTTGCCTGCTAGTGATCCTTTCTGAATTTTTTAAGACCAAAAACCTTGTGTGTGGTGTGCGTGTGTGTGCATAAATAGAAATCTAAAAAGTTAGCAAATCAGTATGTACATATGAATAATTATTGAAACTCATTGTGGAATTTAAGAAACAAATGATCATAGGGAAAACGAGAGAGAAAAAAAAACAAGAAACAGGTTCTTAACTATAGAGAACACACTGGTAGTTACCAGAGGGGAGGTTGAGGCATGGGTTAAATGAGTGATAGGGATTAAGGGGGGCACTTGTGATGAACTCCGTGTGTTGTATGAAATGTTGAATCACTATATTGTACACTTGAAACTAATATTACACTGTATGTGTATGTTAACTAGCTGGAATTTAAAGAAAAAAGAAAAAAATAATAGCTAACAATTAGAACTTTTCATCTACAATGAAGACAATGAGAATTAGAATTAAAATTAATTACTATAAATTAGAAACTATGGGCACCAAGATTATTATTTAATTTCCTCTCTCTCTTTATGTAAAGAAATCAACAGAAAAATAGCATCAAAGAAAACTACATAATCAGAGGGAGAATGAGGGCTAGAACGCCACACTAGCAAACCAAAAGCAAGACCCACTGTTGCGTTTTATATGTTGCTGAGTGCTTCGTTCACATCCCAGGTGTCTAGGTCCCCACCTTCCTTCTGCCAATCACTTTGCCTAGAACAACATTAATAAGTTCTGGTCCACAAAATCTGACATTGACAGTAGGCTCAATATATCTCACCTCTGCTAAAGTGCATATGAAAAGTAACTGGCTTGGGCACACTTTCTCCAGCACTTTCCCACATTATATGTTAAAATTAGAACAACCTCTAATTTTATATAAAGTAATTTTACACATTTTACACTAATTTTACACATAAAGTCTATGTGACAAAAGCACTGCCTTCTGGGAAAAAAAGTAGACAATAACCTATATAAAATGAAAGTATTAGAGGCAGAGGTGGCTTGTACCATTTCTGATGAAAAGGAAATTACACATAGTAAAATCTCGAAATCACTAATTAATCTGTAAGAGTACTAGCGGACAAACATTGTTTAATTGAGAAAATAAATGGCTTGAGTTTCCAGTCACATCCTTCCTCATATAAATATAATCAGCATTATCTCTGATGTCAACGAACAATCAATAATAATGATATTGATAGCAAACAGCAGGATGCAGAAAAATTAATAAAAACTCTTTTAAAATGGGTTTTAGATCTTCTAAGATTTATTATAAAATAAAATAGTATGATGGTGATATATAAGTTAAGAAGAAAGACAAATCATTTGATAAAACATCCAAATAAAAGTAAAAACTGAGAAAAGTGTTACCATTAAATCTACAAGATATAAACTATTGGCATATTTGACCATATCCATATTTTTTTAATTTTTTTTAACATTTATTTATTTTCAAGAGACATAGAGACAGAGCATGAGCAGAGGAAGGTAAGAGAGGGAGACACAGAATCTGAAGCAGGCTCCAGGCTCTGAGCTGTCAGCACAGAGCCTGATGTGGGGCTGGAACTCACAGACGGTGAGATCGTGACCTGAGCTGAAGTCGGAAGCCTTACCGACTGAGCCACCCAGGTGCCCCCCATATCCATATTATTAAGAGCATTCTCTCACTGTTTAAGAAGTGAACATTATGAAGGCACGTAGCGTCGATCAGTAGTTCTCAAAGTGTGAACTTCGGAGCAACAACATCAACATCCTTTGGGAATTTGTTAGAAATGACAGTTCCTAGACCCCACCAAGGCCCATTCTGGTGTGAGGCCCAGCAATCAGTGTTTTAACCCTCAAGGTGATTCTCACAAAGCAATAATTTAATCCATCGGGTTACAGAAAGCCACAAAGGAAATTAAAATATTATTTTCAAATCATAAAAGAACACTAGGGGTGCCTGGGTGGCTCAGTCGGTTGAGCGGCCAACTTCGGCTCGGGTCATGATTTCACGGTCTGTGAGTTCGAACCCCGCGTAGGGCTCTGTACTGATGGCTCAGAGCCTGGAGCCTGCTTTGGATTCTGTGTCTCTCTCTCTCTCTCTCTCTCTGCCCTTCTCCTGCTCACTCTCTGTCTCTATGTCTCAATAATACGTAAATGTTAAAACTTAAAAAAAAAGAACACTAAAAAAGGGAAGGCATATTACAAGAAAAATTAATTTGTAAGCATATTTTCTCAGAGTTCAAATAAGAATAGATACTGTGTTGAATTAAAATGCTGCCTTGAAACTAAGATTATACTATAAGTTAACTAACTAGAATTTAAATAAAAATTTGAAACATTAAAAAGAGGACATGAGGGGTGCCTGGGTGGCTCAGTCGGTTGAGCTTCCGACTTTGGCTCTGGTCATGATCTCGCAGTTTGTGAGTTCGAGCCCCGCATTGGGCTCTGTGCTGATAGCTCGGAGCCTGGAGCCTCCTTCAGATACTGTGTCTCCCCCTCTCTCTATCCCCTCCCCTGCTCATGCTCTGTCTTTCTCTGCCTCTCAATAAAAAAAAAAAAAAAAAAAAAGGACATGAACTTTTCCAAACTGTATAATTGAAACATGAAAAAAAATAAATCATACAATTAATAGTATGTTGTCAAAAAAGGAATTATATTTCTTATAGAAGAAAAGATTCAAAAAACTAAAGAAAACTCTTCATGTTGATCAATGTCCAACTTTTATTGTCCATATTTGCTTAAATTGGAAGAAATTATAATAATGACATGAAGAATGTAAAATAAGAAGTGCCTGGGTGGCTCAGGGGGTTAAGCATCCGACTCTTGGTTTCGGCTCAGGTCATGATCTCACGGTTCATGAATTTGAGTCCTGTGTCAGGCTCTGTGCTGACAACACAGAGCCTGCCTGGAATTCTCTCTCCCTCTCTCTATGCCCCCTCCCTCCTCACGTTCTCCCTCTCTCTCTCTCTCTCTCTCTCTCTTTCTCTCTTTCTCAAAAATAAATAAAGTTTAAAAAATATCAAATAGAGTAAAAATTAAGTGGTGAATAATGGACCTCTTACAAATTTGATATCAGTTGGAAAAATCAATTATTTGCTCTTCTCCATATAGTGATAACATTGTCTGGTTATTTTTACATGATGGTGATAGTTTCTAACAGTAACCATGATATATACAGAAGCATAAAATATTCCAGTTTATGCCAATTCGATGCCAATATGTTTAAAATAAATTATAAAGGTATCAATCAACCATCAATTAATAAATACACTGCCTTAACTTCAGAGCATTTTGCAATACGTATAAAGCACATTTCCATATATTACCATACATTATTGTTCCAGTTAACACAGATTATGTCAAAATATATTTTTATGCCAGATCAATTTTACAGAAATACAGAACTATAAAAAGTGCAGAATAGCAGCAAAATAATTTACACAGATTAGTGAAAGATGATGGTGCATCTAAGAAAACAAGGTGGCGGCGGTGCCTGGGTGGCTCAGGCGGTTGAGTGTCCAATTTCGGCTCAGGTCATGATCTTGCATTTGTGGGTTCGAGCCCTGCGTTGAGCTTTATGCTGACAGCTCAGAGGTTGGAGCCTGCTTTGGATTCTGTGTCTCTGTCTCTCTCTCTGCCTCTCCCCCACTAGTGCTCTGCCTCCCTCTCTCTCTCTTTCTCTCAAAAATAAATAAACATTAAACATTAAAATAAACATAAACATTAAACAAAAATAAATAAACATTAAAAATAAAAAAGAGAGAAGAAAGCAATGTGGCAAATATGAAAAAATATGTAAAAGGTAATTCTACATTTCAGGGAAGGTCAGGTCTGGGTGTAACTGTTGCTTTTTTTTTTTTCTGTTCTTTTTTTTCCTACTCTTCATACAAGATGACCTGCAATTATACTCAGAGATACTGTCCAGAGTATAATTTTTTGACAACGGGAAAAATTATTATAACAATATTACTAATCTTATGTGACCTACATCCTTCATAAGAAGAATTCTGAATGAAGCTTTAATGCTTATGAATACTTTTAGTTCCAGGGCCTATTTGTTATCCCTAGGAGGCGGGTATTTAATCTGTCAAACATTTGTAAAACACCAAAAGCAGTATGGCCTTTGACCTGGGTCACTAAAATTGTACCCCATTCTAGTGACTTTTTGATTTCACCCAGCAGGTCCCATACGTATGTACCATGCCTTAAGAAGCATTCAGGCAGAGTATGATCTTTGACTTCTGGCCACCTGTGTCCCATACTTTTTGTGTGAAAGAAATAAATGACAGGCGTGGAGATTAAGTCCAGCTCTCCTTTTTTGTTCAGGTGCATTGCCAGCTGAGTTGAATGACCCCTGGGTGCCTTAATTTATAATATTTTTTTTACTGTTATAACTTGTAGCAATGCATGTGTTACTGACAAATTATCTTAACATTCTGTGTCACAAGTGGGTTCTATTCTTTAGTAAGCAGGTATATCAATCCAATAAAAAAGTGTAACATATTGCATGCACACATACATATACATCCTTAATTACTGCATGTGTTTTCCATATTAATGTCATCATCATTGTTTTTAAATCCAGGATCTTTGACATTTTGAAATGATTTCCATGAGCTTACAGGAGAGTTTTATATATTACTATTCCAGAACCTATCCTGGGGATAACAGTTGGAGATTCTGTTGTGAGGAAATTTCTTTTTAACATTTCTACCAAGTTCTATGAGAATCAACAACAAAAGGACCTCACTAAATAAAGCATAAAATCAAAATTACTCTTCAGTTTCCTGTCACTATAACTCACTCCTTCAAGAGATAATTATTGAATCTCTCCTACATAGCAAGGCCCTGCCTTTCCATGGTTGGAAAATATAAAGATGAATTTCTTCCTTCTGAGACTCTGATAAAGTCGATACGATAAATGTACAAATAACTGTAACATAGGATGCGATTGCCCAGGTTCCCAACATAAGTGGTTTATGAGAGCTTGCCTAAGAAAGATGAGGAGAGGCTTCATGGAAGAGGTGGCATTTATCCTAAGACTTGGATGACATATAGGATTTTAACAAATATGGGTAAGAGAGAAAATAATCCAAGTGGAAGTGAATAGCGTGAACCGTTAAACAGAGGGGGGAAAACTGTGTCTGGTAAAGAAATGCCAATTGTATACTGAATTGATAATAAGACAAGTAAAGAAAAATAGTGAGTCATAAGTAGGAAAACACGGAGGCAGCTAGATGAGGGAGGATATTAAATGCCATGCTATCTCTGAGTGATTTATTTGCTTAGCCTAATATTCTCTGGTCCATCCACATTGTTGAATCACCAAATTGTATACCTGGAACTAATATTACACTGTATGTTAATTGGAATTTGAATAAAAACTTAAAAAAATAAATGCCATGCTAAGGAATTTTATAGCAATGAGGATTTGAGAGTCATCAGATTTTTGTAATCAAGGGACTAAATATCGACAAGACATTTTGTGTGTATGATAAAAATCATACAGAGCTGATTTCTATTTCCGAACTTTAAAGCTCTTAGTGGTATGAATAAGCATTCTTCTTGCGCTTCAGTTCCCTCGCGTGGAACAATTAGGAAGAATTACTTTTCTATCAGGGTCCCTGTGAGAATTTATTCAAAGTATTACATGCAACACATCCTGAGTATCTGGGCTATAGTAGGTGAACAAAACCTTGTCTTTCTCTGTTCCTCAATCATTTCATGAATGGGGAAGTGAAGACTGAAAGTAAGAATATAAAATGTAAATATGAACCAAGTGCTAACAGAATACTCGTATTTTACTTTCGATAGAAAATTCTGACATAAAATAGAATAGGTTTTCAGTATTGATTTATCTACATGTTTATAATACATACAGTAGAATAATATTTAGCTGGCCTAATTGACCCTACGTCATTTCAGCATCACGGGTGAAAAGCTGAAAGTGATGGTTTAATTTCAAGTCATACACCTTAATCACATAGATAATGTGCTCCAATATTTGGTTATACAAGTGGAATGAATCTGCTCACCAATTACTTGGCTTTAAAGTCCCTCAATTTACTTTAGACACAGACTGTTCTACCTTGGCAAAATTCTAAACAGTGTTTTAATCTTTAAAAAAAAGAAAAGATTACCCCCCTCTACTCACACATACATAAAAGTAAGCTAGTATTTTAAATAATCTCTACTGTACATATGAAATAGCATGGCCAATTAAATCAGTTTGTTAGTTTAACAGACTGTTAAATCATTTTGTTAATTTGTTGTTAAATGTTACAACACAATCCCCAACTCAAACATGAACAGTTTGAGACATGTACATAACTTTTTTTTTTCTCTCAGTTCAAGGAATACATAAAAAAATAAAAAAGAAAAACAAAAATGGGTCACTGTGAATGAATAAATGTCTCCTGTCAACAGCATCTGATTTAGCATCTCATTTAAAGCATCCTTCACCAAAAATCCTCTTTAGTGAATTGCACTGCCTTTTTTGAACATTAAATCATTAATAAATAATATGACTTCAGATTCTACTGATTTGGTTCTATTTACACTGTCAGAATGTGTCATCTGAGTTCATTACAGAAGGATGATGGGTGCTGAGATAAAAACAAATGTAAATAAATAAAGTTAATAAAATCTAAAACACGTCCTACACGTTGCCAAATCTGACTCTCAAATTTTGCCTTCTTAAACCTGTCCCCTACCCATAACCTTCTTCACCGTGTTCAGATCTCCTCCTGTGAGTGTCCAAGATGGTTAAATGAAGCTAGGAAGCGCCTGAGGCTAGAAGCCGATGGACAAAAGACAGCAGAACAGGGACGAGAAGGCACGGGACACTGCTGAGGAACTGCAGGGCTGCGGAGGGGGAGAGCCTCTGCACGTAGGTGATGCGCTTCCTATCTTGAGAATCATGACCTCGCCTGGCCCCTCAGAGTAATGGCTCTGACATTTGAGCTCTGTATGCAAGCCTGCTGTCTGTGCAGAGTGTCAGGAATACCTGGCGGGTCTCTGCTTATTCTAAACAAGACTTATTTCCAGACTTGGAGATTTGTGTTTGGGATTATTCCTATATTAAAAATTTTCCATACTTTATCGAGGCATAACTGACATACAAAAAGCTGTACATATTCAATATATACAACTTGATGGATTTGAAGTGAGAGGTCCCAGACCTAAGGGGCAAGGGGCGGCCCTAAAACACTTCCTGCTCCAAAAGACTAGGAAGTAGAAGATGGACCAATCAATCAGGTTCCACCCCTCAGCAGACCAGCCTGGACCAGTCAATCAGGTTCCACCCCGCACCAAACCAGCTTGGACCAATCCTTAGAGCACCCGTACCCCCCAAATAGAGACACCTGCTTTCCGCCTTAGAAGCTAGAGACACCTGTTTCCCACCTTGGAATTTGTACCTAAATGTGCTTAAAAGGAGCCTGCGCGCTCCTCTCGTCGTCGCCATTTTACAGAGTTGCTGACCCAGCATGCCGGAATCTCAGTAAATGCTCTTGCTTTTTCTTATGTGTCTCGTGGTCTTTGGGGGACGGTCCGAGGACCCCAACAGAAGATAAGCATATACTTATGAAACCTCACCATAATCCATCCCATAAACATGTACATTGCTTCTGAAGATTTCCTGCTGCCATTTTTTATTTATTATTAATCTCTTTTTTGTGCGACAGGGACACTTAACAAAAAATTTGCCCACTTATCAAATTTATGAGTATTCAATATAGTATTGTTTCCTATAGGCACTGTATTGTATGGTAGATATTTAGGACTTGTTCATCCTGCATAACTGAAACTGCATACCCCTTGACTAATACCCCCCGGGTCTCCCTATCCCCAGATCCTGGCAATCACCATTCCAATCTCTGTCTCCATCACGTTCACTTAACATAGGCTATTTCTATAAATTTCTATAAAGGTGACAGTGCTTGTACTCATATCTGCTGAAGCCTGGAATGGATTCATTGCCTAAGAAAACTCATTCATTTCTGAGTGGTCAACATGCCCTTACAAATTTGCAGTAACAGATTTTTACTCTAAGAAAATAGGTGATGCATCAACTTTCACCAAGGAAATTTTATGCAGAATAAATCCTGCATCTAAATATATTCTAGAAATACAACAGTCCAAATAAGTGTTTTACTGAAAATCGATGGACCGAGGATGACAACGGGCAGGTTATATCCAGTCTTGAATTTCCTTCCTTTTACTTGTCACCTCCCTTCACAGCTTTTCTTTGTCCTTCTTTCCTAATGATTGAAAATGGGAATTGCTACGTGTGCCACTAAATTTAAATTGGAGGAAACTAGACTAAGTTCGGACAAAATTTGGTCTACATCCTTGATGCAGTCTTGACCTGTTAGACACTGGCAATGGTTTTCAGGACACATATGTAGAAGCCAGCGTTCTAGACAACTTTGCAAAATCAGAGATTCATGTCCATTATCCAGAAATCATGATTTTACTCCTTGTGTAAGGACTCAAGCTGCCCAAACTTGAGAATGACTGGTTTATTAGGAAAGGAAATTTAAGAGTCAGTTAAAGCTGGTGCAGTTCTGTGTTCAGTCATTTGCTGGCTGTGTGATCTTAGGTTAAATTCCTTAAACTCAGTTTCTTGACCTGTAAAATAGATAGGGTTGTTGTGGAAATTTCATGAGTCAATACAAAGTGCTTACCATTTAGTTCTTATTAAGTGGTAACTATTCTTATTAATACTTTCATACCATTTGACCACAACCACTTCATTACTCAGCTAGGGGATTTGCTAGATAAAAGCTGACAAAAAAATGTTTTTAAAGTATTATTGTAGACTCTAAGGGCTAGCTTTGAAAATGGAGAAAACTAACAATGGCTTCCAACAGGCTCATACAGATTTTTAGCTTGCCAAAATGAAGTAAGCATTTTGTTAAATTTTATTGGCATCGTCTAATGGTTTTGCCTAAAGGCAGAAAACCCCACAGAGAGATCAGCACCTGCTGGGACAGTGACCAACCACTGTGACAAAAATAGGGTACCTCAGTAGGAGAGTGTATCATTGTCTGTGTGTCTCTACTTAACTGCATCCTAGCAGGATGGATTGAGAAAGAGCTTACAATAAGAAACAAAGGTTAAAAATTCAAAACTTAGATGACCGAAGTCTTACACTTTCAAATATTAGATTGATGAGTGTGACATTGCACGTAGTTGCTTCCATACGATTCAAACTAATACACAATGAGTGAAGAATGGAATGATTGTAAGAATGCTTTTATGAGAATGCACATTCGTTGGCCATATTGAGTGAGAAAAATAGATAAACTCTTTAAACCATCCTCTGTATAATGAATACTTCAATAGGATAGTTATTTCTGCTTCCATTATTTTTAGCTTACAAATAAGAGAGACTTGTGCAAATCAAATCTAGAATCAAAACTAGAGGATTTGATTCGAGATCATACTTTTCTGTAGCTTCGACATAACCTGGTTTAATATCTATAATCATTGGAAGAAGTATTAGAAAGAGGAAATGAAGGCACTTTTCTTAAAATAACTAACTTGGCACGAGAAATAGAATTCTATATCCTTTAAGGTAAACACACTATTGAATCAGATAAAACATATTAAGAAGAGAGCTGAATCAAACTCTGTTTAAGGCAACGTGGTATATTAGGGGAGAAGATAGATCTTGCGATCAGAAAGAACTCAACTTAGAATCGAGATATGTACTTTATTCTCTGATTCTCATTTTTATCATCTTAAATGGGGATAACAGTACCCATTTCTTTTGGTATTCTGAGGAAAAGTGAAATGCAAAATATGTAAAAATGATAATAACACTATCATTTATTATTTATTATAACAGGTATTGTCTTAATGGCTTATATGTTTTATCTCAGCCCTTTATATCACAATAACCCAATGAGGTGAATGCTGTTATTTTCCTACTCTAGACGTAGAAAAATAGAGACACAGAAGAATTAAGTATCTTTATCAAAGACAGCAGCCTTTTCAGTGCAGAGATATAAGTCTAGTTCACTGACCTCTGAAGCCCAAATTATATTCCATAAATATAGAAGAGAATTTAAAAAAAAAATGAAACAACTACTAAATAAACATTTAACAACACATAGGACCTGGAAAATTCAGTGTGATAATTTTCCATTTTTTATTCTCTTATTTATTTCACTTATAAACAAAAATAAAATTTTATTATTTAAAAAGAGAATTGGGCACAAATGGACACCCAGTTATCAATGATAAAAAAAATTACCTTATTAATACAAGATTGTTAGAAGCACCAACTCTAACCTTTCAATGTAAATCTTTCCTACTCCTGCTTTTTTTTAATGTTCATGTATTTTTGAGAGAAGAAGAGAGAGAGAGAGAGTGCAAGCTGGGGAGGGGCAGAGAGTGAGGGAGACAGAGGATCCAAAGCGGGCTGTGCACAGACAGTAGGGAGGCCTATGGAGAGCTCAAACTCACAAACCATGAAGTGGTGACCTGAGCTGAAGTTGGACATTTAACCAACTGAGCCACCCAGGCGTCCCCCCTCCTACTTTTAAAGAGAGTACACAAGAATGCTAAATATTAGTCCCAGACAGTTATTTTTTTTAATATTACAGTATCCCTTCATAGGGAAAGTAGTGTAACTCATTACTAAATTAAACATTAATTAAATAAATTAAAATTAAATAGACAAAATCCCCTTTATTAATAGAGAGAAAAAAGGTAATTATTTGTAAAATAAAAAGTAATTTCCACTTACTTTTATTCATTCACATTTCTTAAGCTACATTCTGCTTGGGTTATTTTTTTAGCCTCACCGACACCTTTTGACAAAATTATAAGATATTTTAAATGTTCAAACTGATAATTTGATATAAAATTAAAAGGATTTTACAAACGATTTGATTAACACATCTATCACCTCACATATTTTTTTTAAATTTTTAATGTTTATTTATTTTTGAGAAAGACAGAGAGAGAGTGAGCTGGGGAAGGGCAGAGAGGAAGGGAGACACAGAATCTGAGGCTGGCTCCAGGCTCTGAGTTATCGTCACAGAGCCCGACGCGGGGCTCGAACTCACAAACCGCGAGATCATGACCTGAGCTGAAGTCGGACGCTCAACCGACAAGGCCACCCAAGCACCCCTCACCTCATATATTTATCTTTAGGGGTGGGGAGAATGAAAACATTTAAACTCCACTCTCAACAAATTTCAAATATACAATACGGTGTTATCAAGTATAATTACCATGCTATACATTAGATCTTTAGACCTGATTCATCTTAAAAACGAAAGGATTTTACCATTTTACCAACCATTCTTGATTTCTCCCATTTCACCCTCAGGTTCTGGACACCACTTTCCTACTCTGTGTCTGTGACTTTAACTTTCCCTATACTTTATCTCAAAATCTTTTGCTTTCTTGTAAGATTTCATGAGAAGCGAAAAAAAAATCTATATAATAGGAAGGAAAGTTTGACCACTCTTTGGGTATGTGCTCTGACTTTTGTATGTTTAAAATTAGCAAATGGAATATTGAGATCTTAAAGATGTACTAATGAACATGTTTTCTATTTGAGGGAAAATCAGAGAAACTGAGGCTGAGAAGGCCCATCCAAAGGAGATTCCATGGCTGTCGCACATGAGTGCAAATTAATTTGCTGGAATTCTGTATCATATCTCACTCTTGAGCCCTTAGTTCATGGTATGGCAGGGTGAAAATATATCTTTCACCTGTGTCAGAGCCTTCCTCGCTGACAGCATACCCTGGACCTTTATAACTTCATTAAGCTGACAAATGTCACCTGGGATCCCTCTTGAGATATAATTCTGGTGTACATTGTCCACATGGGATATCTGGACATTCATAATAAGCATACTTTTTCATGACTCTATCCAGGCTTAGTGTGACTTATACTTGTCACTGATCAGTATATATCTAAGAGAAAGTGTGTTGTGTCGATACCCCTTATGTATTTGTTAAATTATTAAGGCTATAATAAGAAAATAGAATTTATTGACCAAACATACTATTAATAGCTCACTGTAAAGAAAAAAAAACTTGAGAGATCTTTGCAAAATACCTTCAAAATTTGTGCTTCTAAATAAAAAAAAAACATTTTAGCAAGAATATGTATCATCTTATTTACAGTTATAGTGTGTACCAAATAAATTTCTATGCATTTTTTTGCAGTTACAAAGGAGAATTTAGATGCTTTCATGACATGAGGCACAGTTCTGGGTGCTATGGAGAATACTTTAAAAAATGACACAGTCCAATGTGAGAGACGGAGCATGATAAAAAGTAATCATTGTCAGACCAGTTAGGATAAATAACTAGGAGGAAAGAGATTAAATCCAGATGGGATCAGGAAAAGCTTCCGAATGGAGATGGTGTTTAGACCAGTTTTTAATGGATGGACATTCTTTTTTGATCACATTCTTACATACATCTATGTCGTACATCTGATTCAACATTATTGTACTGTATTAGTTAGTGTATATGAAATGTGCTTTCAGCACTCCCAACTCTGCCTCGTTTAGTCAGCTTCATTCTGTGAGGTAAGCTATGTAATGGAATTTCTATCTTTCTCTTTGCTGTCCAGAATCAACGGATATTCACAGATGGCTCGGGCTTGCCTCTCTGAAGAAACAATAACATCTTCTGTTAAGTGAATATTAAGGGTTACTACCAGTGTCTGATTAAAAAAAAATCTATTTACCATCGCAACTAAATATTAACTGATTAATACTTATGTTATAATAATGACAATTTAAATTTAAATTTTGAAATTAAAATTTCATATTTATTGAATTCCTTGCATGAATTGAAAATTAACTTGGTAGTATAATTTTACATGTATCTCCTATTAAATTAGTAGTTAAGATCATAGACCAAATCCTACCATAAGGTAGGCACCTGATCATTACCTGTCAGGTTAATTTAAAAATTACTTAATTCCAGGGACACCTGGGTGGCTCAGTCGATTAAGCATCCGAATTCAGGTCCGGTCAGTATCTCATGCTGTGTGAGTTCAAGTCCCATATCAGGCTCTGTGCTGACAACTCAGAGCCTGGAGCCTGTTTCAGATTCTGTGTGTGTATCTCTTTCTGCCCCTCCCCCACCCACATTGTCTCTCTTAAAAATAAACATTAAAAAATTTTTTTTAATTACTTAATTCCATACTTAACTAGACTCTTCCTCAAGCCATTTTCTTCACACGTTTTGCCCTCATCCAAAGAAGCAGGCAGAAGACTTGAGTAAAAGTCTCCTCCATGAGTACCATCGGATGGATCAGATTTACGGATGAAAGAGATGGAGGTGTCAGCACGATCTCTGATCTTCCACCTCCAATGAGTCTTGATAGTCACTGAAATCCAGAAGAGAGAAGCAAGAATAGGTGGATGGGAGATGAATGTGATCTTGAAAATGCTGAAAATGAGATATCATGAAAATATGAAATAATTATCTGAAATTTGTGGGAAGTCCTGTGCTGGAGATACTCATTCAGATGTTATCAAGATACTCATGAAAACTGCTGCAGCGACAATTCTAAAGTACGTAGGGTAAGAAGAGAGGAGGTCATCAGGGAGAGCCAGGGTTGTCTACCAGGTCACTGTGGGAAAGCATGCTTGTCAGTGCAACTCTGTCCTGCTCTTTCCCTGCAGTTTGCTGGCCCGCTAGGGTGGGAGTCAGAGGGGCTTTATTAAATGACTTAATGTCCCCCTCGGCTTGACTAAACTGTGCACAAGCAAACAAAACCAGCTGCCCGGAGGCAGCACAGCCTCCACGGGAACAGAAGCTCTTGAACCCAAGACCTTCTGTACCTTGCTCTGTATACTTTTTCATCTAGCTATTAATTTGTATCCTTTATAATAAACCAATAAAAATTTTTTTAAATTAAAGACTCCACCACAACTTGAACCATCATAATCTATATTAAATATCTGTGCATAAATAAATATGTGGGCTTTTGTCTGCATCTGCTTTAAACTGTGATTTTCTTTTGAAGGTCTGGAACAGAGTTTATATTCAATTAATTCTTGTCTCATTTTCCACATTAAAAATGCATAGGTCCAGAGTAAAGGACTATGGTGAGGATAAAGTAGGATAATGTATGTAAAAACATTTATTTTAATTCTAAGCTTTGTGTGTTTTGTATGTTGCCTGTGTGTGACTGGAGGAAGTTTTTCACTTCCCAGGTCTCCTGGAATGTATCCAATTACCACCACCACACATCCAGGGGCTTGAGCAAACTCAAGTAACAACATGAAAATGGATACAAAAAGGAATATAAAATGGTAATGCAGCTCAAAAAATGAACAACATGTGGAGATACTTCCATTACAGCGTGTGTGATAAAAGCAAATATGCTAAGAGACCTATCTTGGAAGAAAAAAGTCCTTTGGTCTTGCGCATGCCTCAGACACAGGACCCAGAATGACCTCTCTGCGACCTCTAACCTTATGTATCATCTACAGAGGAGCTAAATGGACTGAATGACTAACAACTTCAGGCTGGTAAGAGGGGAAGCAGTGCAGCCCCAAAGGAATGAGGCACAGCAGTTAAAACGAGGTGAGAGGGGGGCGCCTGAGTGGCTCAGTCGGTTAAACGTCCAACTTTTGGTTTCAGCTCCCATCACGATCTCACCGTTCCTGAGTTCAAGACCCGCGTCGGGCTCTGCGCTGACGGTGCAGAGCCTGCCTCGGATTCTCTCTCCCGCTCTCTCTGCCTCTACCTGGCTTGTGCTATCTCTGTCTCAAAATAAATAAACTTGAAAAAAAAGAGGCGAGAGGAGAGGGTGTGTCTAAAAGAGTGAAGTGTGGTTTCCTTCCTCTAAAATGAGTGCTTGGGAAGAGGAAGTGTGAAAACAGAGATTAAAGGCCCCACATTTCTGAGAGGAGCTAAGAGGATATATTGAGGGAAAAAAATGTCTGATGGGGCGCCTGGGTGGCTTAGTCAGTTAAGTGTCCGACTTCAGCTCAGGTCATGATCTCACAGTTGGTGAGTTCAAGCTCTATATCGGGCTCTGTGGTGACAGCTCAGAGCCTGGAGCTGTTTTGAATTCTGTGTTTCCCTCTCTCTCTGCTCCTCCCCCACTCACATTCTGACTCTGTCTCTCAAAAATGAATAAACATTAAAAAAAAAAAAAGAAAAAAAATGTAAAAATGTATGAGCAAACTCCAGACGCTACTCATGATAGATGTCAGTTAGGTCAAAAGATCTGACTAGGTTTCTGTAAGTTTGTTAGATTATCTCCATGTTACAAATTCAGTGGTTGATCCTCATCATGCTCTTAGGTGACATCTCATTAGTTTTTGGCACCACTGTTTACTCCCTCCTTCTTGAAACAGCCTTTACGTCTAGACCATCATCCCCTCAGGATGCTTGTCTACCTCCCCAGCTGCTCCTTTGGAGTCTTTTCCTGACATTGTGGATCCCCTTAGCCTCACTGCTGGGAGATTTTACTGCAGTGGTTGTACTGTTTACTGCTGTTGGTTTATTATGGAGCTGACAACAAGCAATACTACCATAAAATAATAGACAGAACCCTAATTCAGATTATATATATTTGTTAAGTAATATTGAAATGACATTGAGCATTGTAATATGTTTCACAATTCAAAAGAAATTTGAAGAAGGAGTATGACAATTTACTCATTACTAATCACATGCTATTTTAGGTGTGTCAGATTCAAAATAACCACATTGGAGCAGTCGGCATTACACTCAGCTGTACTCTGCAGTTTATGTAAAGCACACTATTGGGGCACCTGGGTGACTCAGTCGATTAAGTATCCAACTTTGGCTCAGATCATGATCTCACAATTCGTGCATTCGAGCCCCGCATTGGGCTCTGTGCTGACACTTCAGAGACTGGAGTCCGCTATGGAATCTGTGTCTCCCTCTCTCTCTGCCCCTCCCTGCTCATGCTCTGTCTCTCTCTGTCTCTCAAAAACAAATAAACATTTAAAAAAAATAAATAAATAAAACACACTATCTTCATCAGTTATCCCAAACTAATGTTGGAAGTTTCATTTTTCTGCTTTTATAGTTTTGTTTTCCTTAATTTTTAATTTTTAGTGATATCAGGGTTAAAAGCTTAAGAAATTTTCATACCTAACTTTATGTTTTTTCTTAATTAAAAAAGAATAAAAAAATATAAGGTGCTGGTGTTACATAATACTCTTCTGTCATGTTTCTCATATTTTAAAAATACTGCATAGAAAACCAGTATTTCAAATTAGTTCATGTTATAGGGATGAAAATTCTTATAGGTGGTGATCTTTAACAATTGATTTCTATATCATAGCATATGAACGCTGATGAATAAGTTAATACTTCTGATTTTAGTAATAATTTTAGTATTATACTTTGAGTTAAATTTTTCAATAGTTGGTATCATATGAAGTTTTTTATAATTATTATGTTATGAGTCACAGAAAAATATCTCAAAAATCTGCAAAGAGAAAAAACATCCTTTTTGAATTTTGTAATCTGACTTTGCAAAATGTCAGAATTTCTGAGTGACTTTGTTATGTCTGTAAAGAGAGTGGGCCATTTGGTCTAAAATGATTTATTATCTACCACTTTCAGGCTCTTTAATAAAGTGTTACAAATAGATTGAATCCACTAATAAGCCAAACATAATTGATTTCGTAGGTATAATTTGAGAGTGACAAAGTGGCGACAAACTCGGAAGCTGTGTTAATAGAACTGGTCTGGACATACCATTGCAGTCGCTTCAAGGGAGATCGTGGGATAACAGAGTTCTTACTTGGAGCTCTGAGGCTAGGAATTCTGAGGCTAGCTTCTTGAGGTTTTCTATTGATTGCTTTCTCTCTATTTCTACACCAATCAAGTACCTTATGTTATTTGTATAAATGTTTGTTGTATCCAACAGCATCTACATCATTGAACATAGTGGATATCCTTAAATCTTATATAATACCCAACACAATGCCTGACACATATTAGGCATATTTTCAAGAATCACTTAGTGAGAAATATTTTCAATCACTTAGTGAATTTTAGTTGTTTTATTTTAACATCTATATTAAGTATATACATTATTTTCATAGTTTTTAGAATATAAAGGAGCAAAGAAGTCATTTTTATGATTGGCAGGGACTGTCCTGACAATATGTTTGTACTCACCAGGCCAGAAGGAGAAGAAAGGACTCAACTATGATCATATCTCAGTTACATACACGATTGGTCTACATGATTCTGTATGATGGCAGCAGCTGTCCTAGTGTTGAGATTCCTGCAATTTATCCTGCTTGTTTGTCTTTAGACACTCTCGGGAAACTGAAAATTCTTTCCTTGATCCACCATTTGGATGACGAATTCAGCTTTATTAATTTTATATTGCATGCTATGCTATTTTCGCTTTCCTGATTAAAATTTTTTATTTTCTGATTCTGTACATGCTCTTGTTATTAACCTTAAAATTCCTCATGAACTTTCACAGCCTTCTAACTGGAGACCTTTTTTCTCCTTTTGAAACCGATCCTTATGTTTTCATCTCTTACACACAGACCTGTTTAGGAGTTCTTCCATAGCCCCAGTTATGTCCTTACTCCCAACATTGTTTTGATTGGAGATTAAAGAAGAAGCAAAGCCAACTGTTCTAAACTCTCATCTCCATTCATCTGGGCATTTTAAAATTAGCGTATTAACCCATCCCAGTGACTATTAAGAGTTGAGCATTTTGCAGTTGGTTAAGCATCCGACTCTTGGTTTCGGCTCCGGTCGTGATCTCACAACATGTGAATCTGAGCCCCGGCATCAGGCTCTGTGCTGACACCATGGAGTCTGCGTGGGATTCTGTCTCCCTCTACCTTTGCCCCTCCCCCACTCTCTCTCTTTCTCTGTCTCTCTCAAAAATAAATTTTAAAAAACATTTTTAAAAAGTTGAGTATTTTATAACTATTGTAACTATTCCAGCAAAATGAAATCATTAAGTGCAACAAGTAAAGTGAAAACACTTCCACAATACAGAAATAATTGTCTGTGTCTGTAATCTAATTTAAAGGTTTCAATGGTATAAATATTATCTTAACTCCAAGAATACATTCACTTAAAATGTATCACAGGAAGAGCTATAATAATCACATTGTAAATGACAGATCTCTTGAGTTGACTGACATTGAAATGTTTTCAGCATTATTACCATGAACGCTTTACTTTTTATAGTTATGAAGACACTTCCACAAAATGAATGAACAATCTGTCTGTGCTCCATAATCTACTTATCAAAAACAATTACTTTTCTCACTTTTATCGTTGATAAAAAATCTTGTTCAACACACATTTTCTGGACAATTCTTTCACTGTATCATTAGTAATCATTGTTCCTGATGTCCTTTCTTTGATTCAGATGAAGCAGGGAAAGAAAGGCCACAAACTCAGAAATTGCTGCATAACAGGCAGCACGACTTGGGTTCTACGAGTTTTTCCATGAGACAGGAAGCAATTGAATGTCTCCATAGCTTTATAGAAAGTTTTTATAAGTCTAGACAAAAACCTACACAGAAACTGCCTGTTACCCTGTAACTACAGAACAAATGTGTGGAGAATGACTCTCCATGGAGAGTCAATAAATCCAATTAGACTCCCGATCCCTAGGAGTAGACCATTTATTTGTTTGTAACTTAGTTACAATTCCAAATATTTTTAGGTCTTGATTTAAACCTCACAAAAGTGGAGATTTCATAAACTAGTGAAAAAAAAAAAAAACAACCTCTGTATTATTACTTCATTTTGTACTTGAATCCACTTGTAACATTCATTATAAATTCACATTTTGATGTTTTCATGTTTTGTTTTCTTTACCTACATTTGAACAAATTTTATTAACATTTAAATGCAAATAACTATTTCAAAGAAATGCATAGTATTTGAAATGCTTTTCATATGATTAGAATATTTACTTTAATATTTTATTTATTAGAGGAACAAGGACAAAAGGTTAACCAAAATCCAGGACGTCTTTGTAAATCATCAGTATTATTACTATAATTAATTGCCCGGTTTTAAATTTGAAATTGCCTCTTAAATAAAAGGAATAATAAATTAAGTATATTTGACTTTTGGTAAAGTTTGGCTTAATCCTGTGTGCTGTATCTGTCATTACACCAGTATTGCTAGACCTAATAATGTTTAGATGGCCTATCAGAGGAATGCAAAATTATGTTATTTAGGACAGGCAACAGAAACCAACCAGGGCTAGCTTAGGTAAAAAGTGATAATTCAATATAAGGATACAAAAATTCTCTTGGAATAAGCCAATGCCTCTGAAGCTTCTAAAAACAGAACATTATAAAGTGTCCGGCCTCCTCACTATCCTTGCATATCTGCTATATATGATATCTGCTATAATATTTTCCCTCTAAGCAAATTAACTTCCTTTGTTTCTCTCGTCTAGAGAGCAAATGGGTCATGATCTTCCATGCTGTAGCTCTAGGCTTGGTCTTAATTCTAAATATTAGGGACAGACTCTTGTTACCCTTCAGACTTCCTCCTGATCCAATTATTTATAAGGAGAGGCCAATGTCGTGTTCTGCCCAAAGATAATGGGGCCGTGAGATGTGAGAGCGCATGTCTGCATGGATTGGAGGTATTTTTTGGAAAAAAGGAAAATCATGGTGAGCTGGGAAAGCACTCGATACAAAATTGAGTCAGTATTATTACCAGATTTTATTAGCACATTAGTGAAAGGATTTTCATGGCTATTTTGAAAGGAGTTCTTGTACAAAGAGCTTTTCTGTAGACAGAGGAATAGAAAGATAAGGTAAATATGGTTCCTATTCTCAAAGTGCTTACAATTGGATGTTTGCAGTACTTGAGAATTTCTCTTATTACCTCACTGTCTGCCATGAGATTATCATGTATTCATGGTACAAAATAAATACTAGCTTAAAAACTAAACATACATTTACTCTTTAAGTGTATATATAATACACATATAGGTATATGTGTAACTTTGCTAATAATGGTCTCAGTAGACCAAGAAAACAGTATTAAGGGGTAAAATATCTAAGAAGTCAGGGAACCATTAACATAGACAGTGGTGTGAGTGCTGTTTTACAGATCCGGGAGACATATAAGATACAGAAAAGCTGATCCCATAACTTTCCTAAAAAATCAAGAAGTCCAGCTTTTGGTAGTCCATCGACTATTTGGTTTTAATTGTTTTCTACAACAGTTAGAAAGAAGATCTATACCAAGTATTAAATGTGTGCGGAAAGTCACCCCTGGTGGGCAGCAAGCTCTCTTTCTCACCCTGGCTCTCACCTTTTAAAGCCTACGTGTACTTGTTGGGATGAGCGCTGGGTGTTGTATATAAGCCAATTTGACATTAAATTATATGAACAATAAATTTAAAAATAATAAAAAATAAAGCCTACGTGGGACACCACTCCTCAACCCAAACCCGCCCAAGGCTTCGCAACTCAGGGTGAAGGATAAAATCTTCCCGATGCTCCCAAGACCCCATAAAATCTGCTGTTCCCTCTGGACTCTCTGGGCTGATCTAGAACTCTTCTGTTCCCCACACACTGCTCTTCTCACTGTCCTTCAAACATTCTCAGAATCTTTGCACTTGCTGTTCCATCTACAAGGAGTGTTCTTTTTTAGAGATTTTTGCATGGTGCTCTCTCTTTCTTTAGGCTCAAATAACACTTCAACATCCCAACCTTTTCCGTCCCATTTGTTTTATTTATCTCTCTATCTGGCATACTACATATTCACTTAGGCAGAAGCGTGAGGGATTTAGTTTAATTATAAGTTTTGTCATAGAGGGTTGAAGCATTTTATAAAAACATAGAACCTAGGGAAATTGTGAAATTATGTTGTGAGATCTTTTTAATGGGTAGGTTCTCACCTGACTGAGAGAGTTTATGAGTAATTTAACCTAAAGTTAGTGAATGAGTTGAGATTACTTCACATGGCCACAGTACAGAAGGCTGGCAAGTTCTGGGGTGGCCCAAGTGTTATTCAACAGTCAACGGAGGGTATGGCATTTGGAATCAGAAGAACAGTGTTTGAATATTAGGGTTGGAACTTCCTTGTTTATAACACTGGGTAAGCTCATAAAATAGTTCAAAAGATATTAGTAATACAAGTTTAAAACTATATGCATGGATAAGTGAGTGAACTTGTCAAGCCATCTGTACTTATTCATTAAAGGGCACTAAAACTACTATCTGGTTCATGTAGTTGTACTAAGGTTGAGAGAAAACTACTCTGTAAGCTTCTATAAAAACAATTTATGTTAGTTCTTATTGTTCTTGGTAATCAAAAAGGAAACGTCAATAATTGAAATATAAATAACTGAAAAACGATTACACAACCTGGTGTGGGTAAAGTTTCTGGTCCACACACTCACAACCACAAGTTAATCACAATATAATTGTGAAAATAAAGAAGAAATATTAATAGTCATATTTATCTAGGATGACTATGTGCCAGCTACCGAACTGAGAATTTTACAGCATTATCTCTTTGGATAATTACAGCATTCCTCTGGGGCAAGTGACTATTATTCCAATTTTACAAATGAGGAAACTGAAAGAATAACCAGCCAGATTTCACACATCCAGTAAGAGCTTCAACGGCGACTAGAATTGGTAAGCTTGTTAGTCATTTAGTATTTTACACACTCATACAGATCTTGTCAATCTGAATCCATAATTATGCGTCCCCTTCATAATGCCAATATCTATTTTCCTCTCTGCAAGTGGAAATATAAAAGGTAAACAAAATTAATAATATTTGCTACTATTCAAAAATAAATACACAAGTTTCTCCACACATGAAAAACGCTGTTGCAATGAGTCAGAAGAGCATGCGGTCAGGGGCGTTTGCATAAGCTGGAAATAACTATATACAATAGGATACAACATCAGGGGCATTTGTAAATTTTATCACAGGATGTGTTTCTTAAGGAACTAGCAAATAAAAGTCCTCACCAGTTCCAGCCCAGCTGTCCCTCACAGAGCATAATGGATCTTGGGCCCTATGCTCCACCAGAGGTCACTATATCACCTGCCAGGAGAGGCCCCCAGGTGCTGAGGGCAGGTCCTCCCTCTCCCCAGTGGTGACCTCCTTGTACACAGAGCCTTCCCCTCGTGGGTCCTAAGGGAGAATAAGCAACAATATAAGTGAGCTTTCGGCTACCACGACGTCCATAGAACAGGCAGGAGGTGATTAATTGCCCAAGCCTAGAAATTATAGCACAACTCTTCTCACGTTCAATTATGTGAAAGATCAATAAAAATTGCTGACCAACTGTGCTTTGAATGAGGTTGAATGAATGAAGGCCAATGTTCAGAATAGAACACAATTGCCTGTATCCTTGCTTTCTTTTATCATCTGAAAGATTAGCCCTGCTATGAATAATTATTTTAGGCATTACATACGTAGTTGTGTTTCTTTTCCAATGTGATTTTTACCTTCAACACTGCAAGAAAGTAAAATGGTTTAAGGGGGGTGAAAAATTGTATTTCCCATCTGACTATGATCTAGCTCTCGCGTGTTAAACAGGGCAGATTTGTCTCTTATCTCTTAACTAGAGAGTAGCAGGAAGTTTTCAGAAGGGAAAATTGGGATTGGGAAGAGGTGAAGGTAGGAGGTCTGGTTTTTCTACGAGACACACTTGTTATTGGCACTGTCCCTGGACATTTTTTGTGCCCCTTTGAAATACAGAGGCTGTATTAAAAGCTCTAAAGAGATTACTTTCCTGAGAAAAGATGCGAGACAAGACAGTCAGGCCAAGCCAGACCAGTACTGGTCACAACATTAGATCAGACTGGATGGAAGATTGTGGTTGGTGCTGTGAGAAAGGCCAGGAGGAACAGTTAGATGAGATGCCCAGAGAAGGCCCTGGTCCTGAGGTCCTTGAAGGGCTCACCAGTTGGAGGACACATAGAAAAGGCAGCCTTGGGAAGTGGGGCCAGGCAGAGCAATAGAAGAAAACACCCATTACTTTAAGCCAGCAATTAATGAGCACAAATATTTGGAGACTGGGGGATTATAGATAAACGTGTGGATTTACCCTGAGGAAACAACAAAATATATGTAAATATGCATGTACAAGAGAATTTGTTGCAGCATCAGGTGTAATATTGAAATTTTAAAAATAATCTGCATGTCTATATACATATATATGATATAAGAAATATATATTATATGCATGTATATATATGATATGTTGATATGTTTGTGAAGAAGTATATATCATAGAACAATATATAGTCATCAACATGTACTTTATAATTTTAAATCTGAAAGAGTACATTAAATTTAAAAATTCATGAAGTAGCATTTATTCTTATATATACATATCCGTAAATATATCTTACATATATATACGCATATGTGAGAAGAGAAGGGAATGAAAGAATACATCAAGATGTCAACAATGATTTTCTCTGACTAATGAACTTGCATATGATTTTAATTTACCTTTACTATGCTTTTTGGTGTTTTTCAGATTTTTTTCATATCACTGGAGTTCTCCTTTCTGTTCTCTATTCTTAATTTGAAATGTCATTCATGAATACTTTTTCAAGTTTTCAATAATACTGGGTATTATTAAATAAAACATAAAGTTCTCCTACTCCATTTCCTCTCAGGCCTCTATAACCCTCTGAGTCACAATCTCTTGGTGACGCCCTATTTATTCATGTTTGTTTTTATTTCTTTTATTAGTTACTATGTGGATTCTAAATCATATGTTTATATTTTATGCTATTTATTCTATATACGCTTTGGATCCCTTCTCTACTCTTTATTGCCCTTCTCGGTGTCCTCTGAGACTGAGTTTGCGTGGGTGCATTTTTTTAAACCTAATTGCCAGCTTCATTCTGGTTGAATTTGGTCAACAGGAATCACAACCTAGAGATCAGTGGGTGGTAAAAACAGAGAGGCTGACTTTATTCCATCCCCACATTCCTCAGAATTGGTCCAGAATCTCTAGCTCACTGGTAGCCAGGCCATCCTTAACATTTATAGCTTTCCTTGAACTCCGTTGACTCTCTCTCCTTGTCCCTTTCTCTATCCATCCATCCAGTGCTTTCTGATATTTCTATTCTTTCAGTGCTTTTTCCCTTAACACAGCCCATTCAAAACATCTGGAATGAATTCTATTTTTCTGCCAGGCCCTGGAATGGCATAGTATTTGGTATCAGGAGGGGCCTTAGGAAGGAAAGAAAACTTTCAAAATGGGATTAAAGGATAAAGATATTACTTGGTGAACCCAAGGAAGACCCCCTTGTCCAGCAGAAGTGCATCATAAGAAATCTCTGGCATGCAGGCGTTGTGATTATTTAGAAGTCACCAGAGCGGTGTGGGATAAAATACGAATGGAAGGAAGCCTTTGGGTGATCAACCAGCAGGTGCTTCAGACCACAAAAGCACCAGTGGTGATGACCAAGGCTGTGAGATAGAGGAGATAGGCTCCCTTACAGGACTGCAAAGATCACAAAATGAAAGTGATAACCTCAGGAACTTCAACCACCAACTCAAGGCACTTCTAGAGAGGCAGTAAGGCTTCTATAATGACTTGAAAATAATCCCTGCAGGGAAAACATGGCTGTATGTAGTTCGCTTTTCCTTTTCTAACAAATCACCACAAGTTTAATAGCTTGAAACAACATACAATTTTTATTTTACGGATCTGGAGATCAGATGTCTGAAATGGGTCAGACTGTGCTAAAATCAAGGTATGTCAGCAGGGCTGTGTTCTTTTTGGAGACTCTAGGGAGAATACGTCCCCTTTCCTTTTCTAGCTTCTAGAGACCACCTACATTTCTGGTTAGTGGCCGCTTTCTTCCTCTTTAATGTTTGCCAGTCCCCGGGTGCCTGGGGGCTCAGTTAGTTAAATGTCCGACTTTGGCTCAGGTCATGATCTCGGTCCGTGAGTTCAACCCCGCGTTGGGCTCTACGCTGACAGTTTGGAGCCTGGAGCCTGCTTCGGATTCTGTGTTGGATTCTTTCTCTGTCCCTTCCCCAATCACACTCTGTCTCTGTCTCAAAAATAAAATAAACATTAAAAAAATAAAAATAAATAAAAAGTAAAGTTAGCCAGTCCCATCTCAAATCTCTCTTTCTGACTCTGACCTTGACTTTCATGCTTCCTTCCTTCACTTATAAGGACTCTTGTGATTACAATGGGCCTGTCTTGATAATCCTGAATCATCTCTACATCTCAAGAACACATTAGTCACATCTGCAAAGTCCTATTGCCATGTAAGGGAATAAATTCACAAGTTCTGGGCATTAGGTCATGAACATCTTTGAGGCCCATTGTTCTGTCTGCACGATGGCTAAGGATAAAGCCCCAAATCTAATTATGTAATTTGCAAAATTACAAGCTAGTTAAATGCCTGACTCACCAAGTCTTCCATACCAAGGATGGGCACTGGTTTAAAAGGAATGTGGCCCTTATTCTTGGAATGGGAACATCTGGGCAGACAGAGACAAGTCTAAGAAACATTTCCCCCAAACCCATCTTACACCACCCTTGCCAGAAGCAGCCACCTGCTCATATGTGTAGGTAAACTGCTTTTCTTCATTAAAAACGTTCATTGGTTGTGTCCCCAAAGAAGGCCTCTTCTCCTTACTTCTTATCCATGTTCTACCACTTCTCACTGCCTCCAGGTTCATTTTTTAAAAAATTCAGATTCTGGAATGTCCCAGCGGGAGAAAGGATTTGGTACATACACTATCCGGTAAAAGATAGTGAATATGCCAAAGAGCTTATAAGACCTCATTAATATATATCAATAAAAGTCTAGGAATATATGCATGATGATTTCTGAAGATAAGAGCCAAATGGGATGGAACATAAGGTTAGATTTGTTTGAATAAAACCATAGGTGATCTCATTGTGGTTCTAGATTTAAATGTGCAAATTTTGAGTAGCAATTGGTGACAGTTTGGTTGGTTAACTGAAGCCTAGTCTCAATAATGGCCTATAGTCAGTGTATCTTAGATACTGGAACTACCCTGGCATACTGTAAAGGAGAAAATCTAGAGACTTAGAGAAATAGAAATGTTGAGGTCAGGGTGCCTGAGTGGCTCAGACAGTTGAATGTCCGACCCTTGGTTTCGGTTCAGGTCATGATCTCACAGTTCGTGAGTTCAAGCCCCACATCAGTCTCTGGGTTGGCAGTGCAGAGCCTGCTTGAGAGTCTTTCTCTCTCCCTCTCTCTCTGTTCCTCCCCTGCTCTTGCTCACTCTCTCACTCAAAAATAAACAATTAGAAGTAAAACGTAAAAGAAAAGAAATATTTAGGTGGGTCAAGTATGTACAACATATTTAGCAACCATCAACCATATCCATCTAGGAGGATTCAGAGGGGACTTCCTTCATGAAGACATTGGGAAACACATTGGATTGGGATGTCAGCCTCTTTGTAAAGCTCAGTGGTGACTGTCCTCTGCAAAGACTAGAGATGAGAATTGGGAGATGGTGCCACCGATTGGGCTCACCTATTTTCAGTAGGAACAAGAGAATCCCACAGGAGTGGAGACCAGATAAAGCAACTAACCGTCAGGTGTAAGATGGGAATAATTACTATAATAGAAAGAAGTAACAGTTTCTGATATGGAAGGATCTGTGGTTGTGGCTAATTAATCACTGTGTCCATAAAAATGAAATAAATGAGAAAAAATATAAAGTATAACCTGGAAAATATAATAAAATTCAAAACAAAACAAAACTCTAGATCTGGTGAATAGAAAAGTGACCTGAGTCACCATAGAGGAAGTTCATAGCTTCAGACCCAGTTTCTGAACGTAAGTTAGCATAGAGATCTTACATACCTTAACTGAGGAGAATCTAGGTCTCCTGGAATAAGGACCTGAGCTATGACCACAAATTATGTAATTCTTTTGTATTCTTCAGTACCCCTTAGGATTCCTTTACATGTCCAGTTGTTTTTGGATCAAAATATTTTTCCATAAGAAGTGTATTCTTCAGGATGCCTGGGTGGCTAAGTCAGTTAAACGTCCAACTTCGGCTCAGGTCATGGTGTCCCATTCAGGGGTTCAAGCCCCATGTCGGACTCTGTGCTGGCAGCTCAGTCTGGAGCCTGTTTCAGATTCTGTGTCTCCCTCTCTCTCTGCCCCTCCCATGCTCATGCTCTGTCTCTGTCTCTCTCTAAAAAATTAATAAACATTAAAAAAAATTTTTTTAAGTTTATTCTTCCCTAAAAAGTTTTGAAGACACAAGAATTACAGTATTTTTTCGTTGGATGCAAATTTGATACTTAGTAAATTACAGGTAACATGGTTTTCCTCTCTTCCTGCATTGAGATTTTTAGAGAGCTATCAGCTATCAGCTATCAGCTAATAAGCTCACCAAGAACAGAAAGTAGCATAAATTTGTATAGCACGATAAATCAAATACTATAGCATCTTACAGAGTTGTGATAAAACTAACTGGCTTAGAGATTTCAAATATTATTAAAAATTTTGTTTATTTGCTACTGCAGATTATATTACATTATTATGTAATAATAATGTATAACCAACTGGCAAGTTTGCTAGCAGTGCATATGCATACCCCGGATTGACTCATCTTCTCCCCTAAAAAGTCTAATATAGGAAGTCTGAAATTTGTCATTTGCATTTTTTATCATGCAACCCAGGAAACTTTTATCATCTCCAAAATTTAAAGACCATTTTCTGCATATTTGTCTCAGATAATCTACCACATCAGAGGCACTTGGTAAATATTTTTGAATGAGTAGTTAAATGAATGAGAGTGAATAACTAAAAGCAAATTTAAAGGGAAACCAAGAATAACACTTTATTTCTAAATCTGCAGATTTGATTAACCAATAGAATATCACAAACATTGCATTGTAGTAGCACAGTAAAAAAGAGATATCCACCTCTCTGAATCTCTTTCATCAACAAAATGGTAGCGCTGCCTGCCAAATTCTTCCAAGAACTGCTTTAGCTACTCTATGTCGATTCCCAATAATAAACAAATAAACAGTGACTCTTATTCCAGAAAATTTTTATATCTTACATCTTAGATATACAATTCAATGTACAGTACTTACTTAACACTACTGAGCAGTAAATATATGTATTTTTTCTTTTCATTCAGATGTGAAGATTGAGGTCATAAAATGAATTTGGACTCATGCTCACCGCAGCATATTATTTTCACTAACATTAATTTTCTTCACTACCACATTGCCTCTTTTGTGCTAGATGAGCTATAAAAACCAAGACATTGTTTGGGTTTTCTTTTTGGAAAAAAAAATAAAGCCACACTCTAATGAGTTTTAGCTCTACCCCCCACACACACACATTTTCTACAGTGAGCATTTATTAAATATGATGAGAAAAATTGCTTCTAAAAACCTTAAAAGGCTCAGCTCAAATGCAACCTCCACTCAGAAGATTTCTACAAACTTTCCAATTTATACCCAATAATCCCACATATTTCCTCAAGATGTGGGGGGATCTTTGAATAACACTTAGTCTTCTTCATCCTTGCATATCCTCCAATTCCACAGGGCTTGCCCAAGCCCCAGGATGAAGAATCCAGTCCATTAAGTGTGCATGAAGAACAGAGTACACTCACCTAGTTTCCAAATGCCTGAGATGCTTTGCCCTGAATTTTAAGCAACACATGTGACCTGGTTCATTGTGATTTCAAGTTCAAAGATATCAGGCCAGTCGTGTGAGTTTACAGCTGGTGTAGCTTTTAAGAACTGCTTGATCCCCTCAGACATGGATGCCCACATTTCTGGGGAAGGGCAACTCCATCTTTGGGTTTTCTAGCAGCACCTCACTAACAGGGACGATCTCAGTCCCCTGTTGGATATAGGTCCCCAGGAGTTTCTAAAGGAAATTTTGAGTTAATCTCCAGAATCCAAGTAAGCGATGGGAGGATACAAATATTCAGAACAGCTGGACTCTAGTAAATTGAGAATAAATATCAGGAAGTGATATCACAGCAGATGCTTCAGGTGGTGATAAGTGGAGAAAGTCAGCCTGACTTCACAGGTATGAAAGATTTGCTCGTTTCCTCCTTCGGTATATCATCTAGTCATCATATAATGGGCAGGTAGTCGTAGGCTCAAACATTTGGAAACTAAGGGACAGAGTTTCCCATAATCAAATCAAATAACTGAAGGATGCTATTTAATCCCAGTAGTAAAACTCTGAGATAAGAGAAAGGGTCCTGAAGGTCAGAGTTTGCCGGAAAAGAGAAATATGCACATCTGACCTGGTTGTGATATAAATTACCTGGAGAAACCATGGAAAAATTCATAGGACTAACTTTCACAGGTATGAAATTACTCATCCTGAACTTTCTATATTTTTGTTTCACAAACGATAATATTGGACAAGCATATCTTACTAGTTCTAAAATAATGTGTGATTCCAGCTTTATTATTCCTCCAATTTGTGTGTTAATAGGAAAAAATGTATCAAAATAAAATCTAAATGGTCAGAGGACTGGTGTTCATAGGGAGTGCAAGTGTCCACAGGACAGCAAGTTTTGGGGCCCATTTATTCAGCGATGAGGGGGCTGCTTCAGGTTGTGTTGACACCTCATACCTAAAATATGAACAAATATGTGGGAGAATGGAAAAATCATACACTTCTCTGTGTGATTTTTCTAGGCTGACGAAGTCCAAAATCCCCCCAAGAAATATGTAGGGAATAGAAAGATTGGAAACTGATGATTTAGCCTGTTATAAATGCAGGCTTTGTAGAAAGTTAAGAGAGAACTTAATCTGATCTTTCAGGGGTTGGAGTATGAGGGCACTAGCTCAACCCCAAAGCTCACCAAATTTTCATGCTGTTTACCATAGAGCAACTAATTTGGCCTGGGCTGATTTCCTACTGCGAATTTAGGGGAGTCGGCAGGGAGGTTTTTCTGTAAAGTGAAAGGAAGCTCTGACTCTTAGATTAACTGTTGGAACAGCTAAGGCCAGAATCAGGGCTGAGAAGACCACTCAGATAAAGACAGCCGACTGCAACAAGTGCCCCCCGGCAGGCAGAATATCCTGGACAGGATAGGGCAAGTTTTCAGAGTTTAAGATAACTAGTTCACTCCTGACATTACTTTGCCCTTGTGACCAAGAAAGCAATTACAGAAGGCTTTGGAGAGAGCATTATATTCAGAAAACAGTGCCTCTAGAAACATTCAGTTTGCCAATCTGGGACTCAAAATTATGAAATTTAATGCACCTACAAGTTGAAGTTCTTGGTTCCAATTCACTGAAAAGCTTCAAGCACATATTTGAGGCTCACTCTTTCACCATAGATATACAACATCTCACTAGCATATATTCTATTAAATGTTGGTTAGATGCCCTGCCAACTGTAAGTTCAGTGACAATGCTTTGTTCACAGAGTAGATAATATAAACTGTAATCAATGAGAGAATTGAATTTAATGGCATAATAAGAAATACAAAAAATAATCTGAAACATTTTCCAAAAGCTGTACTACTAATGGCAGCAAACCCGTCCTCTGGGCTATACTGAACAAAGTCCTCTAATGAGTGAAAAGGAGATGTAGGTAGTTCTGCTATTTAATAGAAGAGAAGATCTCAAGGAGTAGACAGTAACGAACAAAAGTAACATTATTCTTAGGAGAATGACAGAAATGACAAACGGATCCAGGGTAAATTTCCTGAAATCAATGAATGATACTCTGGAGCTTCAATTCCCTACTTATGAGAGTTCTTCACTGTGACCTTGATTACTGAGCCTGGACTCTGCATTGTATGCCCAACATAACCTATAGATTGCCCCCAATAGCATATATGAACAAAAAATACAAAACATTTTCCAAATACATATAATTAATTAACATATAAGTAGAAGAGGCCGTTCATTTGGTAAACTTGCCGTGTGGCAAACTCTTATAAACAAGTGTGACAAAAATGTAACCTAAATTAAAAAAAAAAAAAAAGGCTGAGGAAGGAAGGAAAGACAGAAAGAACAGAGGAAGGAAGAAGAAAGAAGAAAAGAAAAAAGAAATGGTTTCTTTGTTAAGTCGAAAAGTCGAGGATAACATCTTTTTCCTCTGCATTGGCTCCACTTTCAGGCAATTTTAACAATGACGAATGCCTGCCAGCCATCCCAGAAACTAGTTACAAGTATGACCTCTTCCTCAAGGGCTGTAATGAATGTTCCAAAATTGAGACTCATTGGCTTCATTGACTGCCATTGTCATCTCTGTAGTGCTGTGACTGAAGGAATGGAATCCTCCGATTGTCTGGGCCTAGGACATATCTGTCCATCTGGATACAAAGGGGTAGAGTTAACATAAATTTAGGATAAGTGAGGAAAATTAAAGAACTGTAATAAAAGAGAGAAGGGATGTTATGCAGGCAAAAAGTTTCCTGCTGAAATGTGCAGAGAGTTCATACCTCAACAAGGGAACACAAATAACATGAACACAGCATCTTAGCCTTGGCCTCTTAGAGGAAGCTGACACTCTTGTCCTATTCCTTATACGTCAGCCAACCAAATGGGACCAATTCCTGCCTCCTCACTCATCTTTCTTCCTCCATCAAAAGTGGGTCATTGTCAAAGGCAAGAAATGTTATTTGGCCTCAGTCCAAATGGGTGGAGAGTTTTTGGTGCGAAGTTAAGCCACGAGTCAGTAGCCGTGGGAACTGCTCCCACACGTTTGACAGGTGAGCCCAGTCTGGGGCCAGTTCCATTTGGTAACTGCCTGAGGAGGTGATATTACATTGGGATTCGGGGCAAAAGTCATGTAATGATGAAGAATATGCTTTAGTCTGGCCTTGCCCTCTGTGCACATATCTCTCAGGCACATTGCATTTGGGGCCATGTGGGTTGAAGGAAGGATTCAAGTGGTTGATATCCTGGATCCCGGCCCAAATGCCATCTTTTTTCACCCTTTAACATGATTTACATTTGGCCCAGTTTCGGCAGATCATATACGTGCAGGGAACTTGAAATTGGGAGAAAAGCTCTCCAAAAGAAAGGGCGAAACTCATGCTTTAGGGAAGGCCTCGGATGTTTATGTAAGACGGCAGGCGCAGCTGTGCCTGCTGAGTAATCTCCCACATGCAGCCTGCAGGGTCTGTTGTTAGTGGGATAGGGATTTATTTCTCCTTCCAGACAGGCTCTCTGGGGAACTCTAAATGGTAAAAGCAGTGAACTTCCATATGGGCCAGGGTAGGCCATAAGTAGTCCCTGCATATGGGATTTTTTGGCTGTGCGCCTCCTCACCTTACTTTGAACTCTGTATTTCCTTTCCTTTGCCAGCTGTAGCCTGCGTCCAGGATCAATGATGGATTTGTAGTAGGACTAAACCGGGGGATTCTTGTAGCCCGCTCGAAATATCTCTGAAGCATCATTCCATCGCTGGCCAGTCTGTTAGATAAGGCTTCCTCTCTGAACTCTTACAGAGGATGAGCAGGGACAGAGGTGAAAAGAAAACATTGTGTTGAGATGCATGACTTGACCACAGAATATCTAAAGCCAACCCTGCTTCATTCTTCTCTGTGAGATTCATACATATAATAGACTCAAGAGTCCCTCAACTTGCTGGCAGGTTTCAGACACCTTTTTTGTCAGTGAGTCAGCCACACTCTGTGAAAGATTTCCTCACTTGAGTTATGCTGCTTCTTCTAGGAATTAGGAAGATGTAAAGAAGCTGTTGGGGATAGGGATTGGGGAAGGAAAAATCAGTAGTTATTAATTTAGATTGTTATTATAAATAAAATCAGTAGTTATTGATTTAGATTATTTAATAAATTAAAAAAGTAGCAAGAATTGAAACATTTATATGTATTGCTCACATAACAGACCTCCAGAGGAATATCGCCTATGTCAGGTTTGGTGTCTCTTTGTCCATCAGGCACCCAGATTTCTTCTCTTTCTGAGCTGTCACCCAACACCATAACACCTGTACTTGAGAGTCACTTCTTCGATTAAAGGGCCACTGGAGCTCTAAGAACTGATTCGTCATTTCAAATAAGACAGAGGGAGAATTGAAGAACGAAAATGCCCACCTTTGAGGTCAGTTCCCTGAAAGTGCTTTTCCCAATTTTACTAGTGAGTACTCACGCAGCCTCAACTTGCTGCTACCCAGCTGAATGTGTCTTCCAACTGTGTGCAATTTCAATCTGAATAAAATTGGGTTCAAACCAACAGTCTCTGCTACAAGATACAGACAGTCCCAGATCCCTTTAGGCCCTGGTTTTCTAGTTCTCTGATACTTTTCTCCCCTAAGGGCAGTATCAGCCTTCCTAGGTCACTAAGGCATTGTTATTAAAACCATTGAATTAAAAGAGAAACAAAAGCTGGGAAAGATACTGGCCTCCAGAAGGAAGTAAAAACATTATTCTACTTCCTCATTCTTATTCCAAGATTCCTCTTCCCTACTCCTCCAGTAATTTGTCAAAATCAAGGGAAAAAAGTTTAGGGTGAAACAATACTGACACCGGCTCTTTCACTTTGGGGGATGAGTCTTTCAGACGTGAGGAATGAGCACTCTCTCTGTATTTTTTCCCGTACGGTTAGCCCATTAAGTGAATATCCTAGGCTTTCGTGCCAATCAACAGCCAATTTGCTTTAAGATTCTTACCACCTCTCCCCAGTTTTCCTATGTTATAGGAACGACATTCCTCTGCTCTCTTTACCTCTGAATTCTTGATAGAAGCAGCCAGTAGGTTAAGAAAGAGAAGCGGGGATGGCGGATACCCTCTGGCTTTGCTGTTCTGGTGCATGTGTTTCTAGTTCTCACCAGATACGCCGCCCTCTAACTATTCCAATTTCTACCAGGCAGGTCTCACTGTGGTCCTAGCTCTCATCGTATGGCCTTGGTTTCTGGGTTAATGCCATCTTCTCCCGCTGCTCCTCTATTCTAAGAGTAGCAGCTTCTAGTGGCTTATCTCTGGGTTGCCATACTGTCTTTAGTTTGCTTTGTCTCTTCTTACATCATCCATGCAATTGATTTTCTTCATTAAATGCACTCAATTTGAATAATCAGAACTGCTTTCTTTCAAGGTCTTGACTGATAAAGTTATGCTAAAATAATCAACAAGTTCCCAATCCCAGTAATGGTAATTTATAGGCTTAGTTAATTTTGAATTATGTTACAAATCATAGTGTTATATGCAAAGCATTATGAGACAAGAGTGAGGCTTCTATAGTTACTGGAGCACGGACTTCCACTGAAAGTGTTCAGGTTAATGCTACCTTGAGTAGACATGGGCCTCTGTTGAGTTCAGATCAAGTGGTGCCATCCTGACCTCCCCCACCGGCCGTTCTTTCCAGTTCGTGTAGACATGAATCTACTCTCACTTCAATTCATTTTTGTTGAAAGAGAGTCATATCTTCTCTAATGCTATTCCTGGTTCAGAATGGCCTTGGAAGGAATGAGGAAAAAGTTTCAATATGATTGCTTATTTAAAACAAAATAAAACTTATTTTGACTGGGGTTGGGGTGAGACTAGGGATTAACTGTAAACAGATATAAAGGATCTTTGGGGTGATGAAAATGCTCTCAAATTGGATATGGTAAGGATTGCACCCCTCGGTAAACTTACTAAAAATCATTAAAGTGTATAATTAAGTGCATGAATCCATAGTATGTAAATTATCCCTCAATAAAATTGTACTAAAAAAACTAACAGATACGAAAGTGTCTTAATTGTTCTGAAAATTTGAGAATCAAATGAGAGGCAGAGATTTACAAATTGAGAATATTTTTTTTCAAAATTCTGAATATCTTTCAAAGCAGGTTAGTTTTATTTTTTTTTATTATAATAGTTTATTTTCAAATTGGTTTACATATAACACCCAGTGTTCATCCCAACACGTGCCCTCTTTAATATGCATCACCCCCTCTCCCCCCTCCCTCACCTCCCTCACCTCCCTCACCCTTAGATTGTTCTTAGTCTTTGAGAGTCTCTTATGTTTTATCTCCCTCCCTCTGTGTCTTTTTTTTTTCCTTTCCCCTCTAGCCCTC